>WNWK01011255.1:0-65502 GCA_009830355.1 Cherax destructor
CAGTCATGGTGTCTTCTAGGTGGCGTCAGTCATGGTGTCTTCTAGGTGGCGTCAGTCATGGTGTCTTCTAGGTCGCGTCAGTCATGGTGTCCTCTAGGTGGCGTCAGTCATGGTGTCTTCTAGGTGGTGTCAGTCATGGTGTCTTCTAGGTGGTGTCAGTCATGGTGTCTTCTAGGTGGTGTCAGTCATGGTGTCTTCTAGGTGGTGTCAGTCATGGTGTCTTCTAGGTGGCGTCATTCATGGTGTCTTCTAGGTGGCGTCAGTCATGGTGTCTTCTAGGTGGCGTCAGTCATGGTGTCTTCTAGGTGGCGTCAGTCATGGTGTCTTCTAGGTGGTGTCAGTCATGGTGTCTTCTAGGTGGCGTCAGTCATGGTGTCTTCTAGGTGGTGTCAGTCATGGTGTCTTCTAGGTGGCGTCAGTCATGGTGTCTTCTAGGTTCATCAACATCTTGCTGGTTAAAACTAGACCAGCACTTGAGTTAGCAACGGGAAACTTTAGACCAAAGTCAGCCCATCACTGGAAAAGGTAAACAGGATTACCATGTATAAGCTAAAAAAAAAAATTGAAATGTCATTGTGAAAGGATCAGCGAGTGACGGAAGTCACCTGAACATTAGGTAAATAATGTAGAAATGGATTAAACATACCCAATAGACTATTTTATATATTTGCTGTAGGACCCTTTTAGGCTTAGCGCTTAATTATCATTATAATATATATGTCGTGCCGAGTAGGTCAAACTTGTGATTTTGGCTTAAATAACAACGCTCTTCTTGCCAAATAAGGCAAGCGAAAATAATTCTGAACCTAACGAAAAAAAAATGTTTGTTTATTATTAAATTAATGTAAACTTATCTAAAATATATTTAGATAGATTAGGCTAAATTAAATTTAGCTTGTTATAATAAGGTCTGGTAAGTTGTCTAAGGTACTTTTGGTACAAAATTATTAATTTTTACATTAACATAAATGAATATATATATATTATAAATTATGAACGAGCAGTGATACAAGATACAAAACAACCACAGGGGGAGTTGAGTGATAGCTCTAGGCCTTTCGTGTTGCAGTCAAAATATCAGGAGCTTGTAAAGTTGCAGAAATGAGTAGGAGGTCCTAACACATTCGTTCACATCTTGATGAGAATGAGGTAGGGAGGCAGATGCTTAGTGTCCCCAGGTATACCAGTGCCAAGTGCCAGAAAGATTAAGTATTATAGCAATAGAAGATACTCAGCCCACAAACACTGGTAATGGAGTGATTACCTGGCGAACTTAACATTAGTGACATGACAATTATCAAAAATTCGGTCAGACTCTGATACAATATAAAAGACTTTACATTCTGAATATAGTTGTATCTGACATTTGCCTTAGGAAATTTCCATAAAATTAAGAAAACAGGTCTACAGCAGACTCACTTAGGACTAAAGGAAGACATCTATAGTTTATCCAAGGGCAGCCATTGTTTATCTATCTTACTAGACTCTTTGGGCAGATGCTGGTCTAACCCAAGATGGCAGGAAAACAGGCTCTAATTCCTTGGAGTGGAACCATGACACTTAAGACCATCTAAAACATTCATACAGGAATCCGTCTCTGGACTATGCACAGTAGCCTCGATTATGAGTGAATTGAGCTTGAATAAATTGCAACTACAATTATATAATGAATCTTTTTCATGTTTTATAATTGCCGATTCTAAAATACTTCTTTCCAGCCATGAAGTACATGGAACTAGGACTTTGGTTTCCAGCTACAGTGGTACCCCGTGTGTGGCTGAATACTGCATCTGATTCCTCAGCTGTTCTTATTGAATATCGATGTTGTGTTATTCTAACATCTAGAGGTTTGCCAGTTTGTCCCATAGCACATAATCCTGTAAACACAACCAACACAGTGTTGAGGGGGATTCTTCATCAACATACTCTTAACTATCCGTGAACTCTTAAAAATAACTTGTATATTAAATCTTTCAACAGGACTGATAAATTTTCATCGTATGGCAGGACAAGGACATTCTTGCTCTGAGGAGTTATTTTAGGTTTAGTCCTATCATATTTTTTCTAGCTGCCAGCAAAGCAGTTTTTACAAACTCCTTAAGCCTTAAGGTAATGTAGTTTTGTAGCAATATCAAAGATTGCCCTAATTTCCTCATCAAGAAACTCAGGGCTGCATACTCGATAAGTTCTCAAAAATATAGTGAGAAAGACACTTGTTTGTACTCGTGTTTGATGGCTGGAGTAATAGTGGATATATGAACACACATTCGGGGCCATCCTATATACTGTAAACTTAAACATTCTATCAACACTATGGATCAGAACATCTAGGAATGGAAATTTAAAGTCCACTTTCTCTGCGGTGAGTTTAATAGACAGGACGAAAGTTAAGCTTCAGTAAAAATGCGTTCAGCTCCAAATAATTCGGCCAAAGATACAAGATATCATCCACGTATCTGTACCATTTAGTTTCGTGGGGCAGGACATTTTTTAACAGCTTAGTCTCAAACAAAAACTCTGCACAAATTGCTTAATAGGGGAGACAATGGATTTCCCATAGCCATTCCCTGCCTTTGAGCCTAGAAATAACTCCGGGAAGCACCCTGGCTCAACAGGCACATACCTGGGAACTAATGTGGCTTTGTGAGAAGTACTCATTAAACCAACAGATAATTGTTGCACTTGTTATAATAAGGTTAGGTAAGTTTTCTAAGATTCTTTTGGTAAAAAAATTTAAACTTTTACATTAACATAAATTAAAAATATATATCTTTAAGCGTATAAGAGAAAATTTTGCAAAGGACTTAATTGTAAATGAGTTCTTGCTAATATATATATATATATATGTCGTGCCGATTAGGTAAAACTTGCGATTTTGGCTTAAATAGCAACGCTCACCTTGCCATATAAGACAAGTGAAAATTTGTGTATGGAATAATTTCGCCAAAATCATTCTGAACATAACGAAAAAAATATATTTCATTGTGTTTGTTTATTATTAAATTAATGTTAAGGTATCTAAAATATATTTAGTTGGGTTAGGCTAAATTAAATTGCGCTTGTTGTAATAAGGTTAGGTAGGTTTTCAAAGTTTCTCTTGGTACAAAATTATAAATTCTTACATTAACATAAATGAAAAAAATATATCTTTAAACGTATAAGAGAAAATTTTAGAAAGGATTTTATTTTAGATGAGTTCTTGCTAATTGACCAGTTTTACCTAATCGGCACGACATATATATATATATATATATAATTTACCAAACTGCGGCAGGCCAAGATTCGACCCCACGAACATTTTCCCTCCTCAAGAGGCCAAACATTGTACATGTCTTGAGGCTGGACAATGTTCGTGGGGTCGAATCCTGGCCTGCCGCAGTTTGGTAAATGATTCAAAACCACTTGTTTCGTGGTTTCATTGATTATACGTATATATATATATATATATATATATATATATATATATATATATATATATATATATATATATATATATATATATATAATAATATATATATAATATATATATATATATATATAATAATATATATATATATATATATATATATATATATATATATATATATATATATATATATATATATATATATATATATATAATGATTAATATAAGTTCATTTAACATCAAGAAAGGCAGGGTTGGAAATCCTGTGTTCTTTGAGGTTAAAAACTGATCTCTCTCTTAGTCCTGGCATCCTGGTGCGAAAATTAATGCACCAGGTTGTCTTTATTACTTGGTTTTCTGTTAACCTTGAAAGAAAACTTAACACCATTCCTGATGATTAGTACAGCAAGGAAGGGAAGCTCTTTATCTTGTTTCCCTTCCTGAGTATACTTCATTAATGACTTGCAAGAGTCGAGTGTTGATAATAGGGCAGTTGATGTCTGGGGTTACTTCTGCTGTTTGTTCATTTCATTACCACTGCATTTGTGTACCTTCTTTCCCTTACAATGCTTTGATTTGTGTTTTCTAAGCTTTCTGTTTATTGTTCATCTCTCAGGAGAGGGGAAGGTAAGGCATGGGCTCGTATATTATGACAGATGGTAGGGGTCAGAGCAATAACTGTAGGCAGGGGATTGAAGAGGCTGTGGAGTTGTTACTGTTGGGAAAGTGGGGGTTGTCCTTGAGTTGAGTCTGTTAGGAGATGGGCAGGGGGTGAACCTTGAGAAGTTCCTTAAGGCTGAATGTTGCCTTCTGCCTTCCCATTTGCTTATCTTTCCTTTTGTCTTCTTAGCTGTTCCCTCTCCTTGTCCGTGCTGTCTCTATCTAGGTATACAGAATGATATTTTCAGCCCTTCATGAACGCTTTCCATCTCAGGGTCTTGTTTTGTACTGTGTGTGTACTCACCTATTTGTGATTGCAGGGGTCGAGTCATAGCTCCTGGCCCTGCCTCTTCACTGATCACTACTAGGTCTTCTCTCTTCCTGCTCCATGAGCTTTATCAAACCTTGTCTTAAAATTATGTATGGTTCCTGCCTCCACTGCGTCACTTGCCAGACTATTCCACTTCCTGACAACTCTATGACTAAAGAAATATTCCTAACATCCCTTTGACTCATCTGAGTCTTCAACTTCCAATTGTGACCCTTTGTTTCTGTGTCCCATCTATGGGACACAGCAACAGTATTTTGCATTATTTTGAATGTTGTTATCATGTCTTCCCTAACCCTCTTGTCCTCCAGTGTCGTCAGGCCGATTTTCGTTAACCTTTCTTCGTAGGACATTCCCCTTAACTCTGGAACTAGCCTTGTTGCAAACCTTTGCATTTTCTTTAATTCCTAGACATGCTTGACCATGTGTGGGCTCCAAACTGGTGCTGCATACTCCTGTATGGACATGACGTACACGGTGTACAGTCTTGAATGATTCCTTACTGAGGTATTGGAATGCTATTCTCAAGTTTTCCAGGCGCCCATATGCTGCAGCAGTTATCTGGTTGATGTGCGCCTCAGGAGATGTGCTCGGTATTATACTTACCACAAGATCCTTTTCCTTGAGTGAGGTTTGCAGTCTTCGGCCACCTAGCCTATACTCTGTCTTTGTCCTTCCCCTATCTTCATTACTTTGCATTTGGTGGGGTTAAATTCAAGGAGTCGGTTACTGGACCAGTGTTCCAGCCTGTCCAAGTCTCTTTGTAGTCCTGCCTGATCCTCATCCGATTTAATTCTCCTCATTAACTTCACATCATCTGCAAACAGGGACACTTCTGAGTCTTTCACTTCTGTCATGTTCACATATACCAAAAATAGTACTTGTCCTAGGACTGACACCTGTGGTACCCTGCTCGTCACAGGCGCCCAGTCTGACACCTTGTCACGTACCATGACTCGTTGCCTCCCTGTCAGGTATTCTCTGATCCATTGCAGTGCCCTTCCTGTTATGTGTGCCTGATCCTCTAGGTTTTGCACTAATCTCTTGTGAGGAACTGTGTTGAAGGCCTTCTTACAGTCCAAGAAAATGCAGTCTACCCACCCCTCTCGTGTCTTACTTCTATTACCTTGTCATAAAACTTCAGTTGTTTGTGACAGAATTTTCCTTCCCTGAATCCGTGCTTGTTGTTGTTTATAAGCTTGTTCTGTTGTAGGTGCTCCACCACTCTCCTCCTGATAATCTTCTCCATGACGTTGCTTACTATACACGTCAGTGACACAGGTCTGTAGTTTAGTGCCTCGTGTCCGTCTCCTTTCTTAAAAATGGGGACTGCATTTGCCATCTTCCATACCTCAGGTAGTTGCCCAGTTTCTATGTGTTGAAAATTGTTGTTAGTGGCACACACAGCATCTCCGCTCCCTCTCTAAGGACCCACGGAGAGATATTGTCTGGTCCCGCTGCCTTTGAGGTATCAATTTCACTTAGCAGCTGCTTCACCTCCTCCTTGGTTGTGTATATTTCATCCAGCACTTGATGGCATATCCCTTGTTGGTGTACCCCCCTATTCTGACTTCTCGGAGCCCTTTCTGTCTCTGTAAATACTTCCTTTAATCTCACATAGAGCTCCTCACATACTTCTTGGTCATTTCTTTTGAGCTCCCCACCTTCGTTCCTCAGCCTGATTACCTGGTCCTTGACTGTTCTCTTCCTCCTGGTGTGGCTATACAACAGCTTCGGGTCAGACTTGACATTCGATGCTATGTCATTTTCGTACTGTCTCTTTGCCTCCCTCCTTATCTGTGCATACTCGTTTCTGGCTCTCTGACTGATCTCTTTATTTTCCTGGGTTCTTTGTCTTCTGTATTTTTTCCATTCTCTAGCACACTTAGTTTTTGCCTCCCTACACCTTTGGGTAAACCAAGGGCTCGTTCTAGACTTCCCATTATTTCTGTTGCCCTTGGGAACAAACCTTTCCTCTGCCTCCTTGCATTTTGTCACATAGTCCATTTCGTTTACTGATTTTCCTACCAATTCTCTTTCCCACTGAACCTTGTGCACGAAGTTTCTCATGCCCATGTAGTCCCCCTTTTGTAGTTTGGCTTTTCCCATCCTACTCCTGTTACCCTTTCCACTTGTAACTCTACTCTGTATTCAAAGCTCAGAACCATGTGATCACTAGCTCCGAGGGGCTTTCATACATGATGTCCTCAATATCCGAGCTACTCAGGGTGAATACGAGGTCCAGTCTTGCTGGTTCGTCCTCACCTCTCTCTCTCTGGTAGTGTCGCTAACATGTTGATGATTGAAGTTTTCCAGTACCACATTTAGCATCTTGGCTCTCCATGTTTTGGAACCCCCATATGGCTCCAGGTTTTCCCAATAAATTTCCTTGTGATTGAAATCACCCGTGTGAGCTCTTCTGGTCACCTCAGCTAGTGTATCCACCATTGCTCTGTTGCACTCTCCATATTCTTCTCTTGGCCTCCTGCAGTTCTGTGGTGGGTTGTACATCACTGCAATGACTACCTTACATACCCCAATCTGAATTGTACTTAATATGTAGTCCCTTTCCCATATTTCGTCCATTCCTTCCATTTTCTCAAATCCCCATTGGTTTTTAATGAGTAGTGCAACTCCTCCTCCCCCTCTTCTCTCTTTGTCTTTCCTCAGAATCTGATATCTGGGTGGGAAGATTGCGTCTGTTATCCTGGTGAGTTTCCATACTAACCTATATGTTGTTGCAGGGGTCGTGTGTGTGTATGTGTACTCACCTATTTGTGGTTGCAGGGGTCACGTCACTGTTCTTGGCCCCACCTCGTGTGTGTTTGTGAATTGGTGTAAGGGGGAGGGTATGTGAGTGAGTGTATTCATATTTGTAGTTACAGAGGTTGAGTCTCGGCTTCTGGGCCTGCGTTTTAAACTGGTCATTACCTTCACAAGGACAGTCATTCCTATTTTTCAAACTATGGATAAATCCTGCCTCTACAGCATCATTGTAAAGGCCATTCATCATTCTGACCTCTCTAAGGTTGAAGAAATATTGAACTGCTGTTGGTTCTGCTTGCTCAATGACCCAAACTTCTGCCATATGTGAGGCCGTGACTCACTTTGTTGAGATTCCTGAAAGCTAATTTTAGGTGTGACCAAGACACATCTGCCACACAGGTTATTCAGCTATGTGCACCTCGGATGAAATGCTCAGTACAATGTTTAATTTGAAGTCCTTTTCCTTCCAGTCTTTGTTTCTCAAAGCTGTACTCAGTTCCTGGTCTTGTTTCCCCTTTCTCAGTTTGTGTAACCGTGCATTTACTGGGGTTGAATTCTAATAACCACTTGGCAAATCAATCCTGCATCTTGTCCAGGTTTACTTGTTGCCTTGAAGTTATTGTCCTCTCTCGTTGCTACTCTCCTCATCTGTTTTACATCATTTGTCTTCACAGTTGCATGAGTTTCTCTTCTGGCATGTCGCTTACATACACCAGAAATAGTACTGGTTCCAGTACCAATACTTGTGGAAACCCATTCATCACTCTGTTTCCTGCCTGTTAGGTATTCTCTGCTCCATTGTAGTGCCCTCTCTGTTATTCCTGCCTGCCCTCTTGCTTTTGTACCAGTCTCTTGTTCGTTACTGTTTCAAATGTCTTCATGAATTACAAAAAAAGTGTGTATGTATTTATGTATGTGCGTGCGTGAATGAGTTATCATCAGGCGACCACCCGAGGGCTGGTTATTCCATGTATTGTTATTCTATTATTATTTTTTTAATTTCCTGCGACTGTTTCCTGTCATGTGACGAGTCGGCATCGGACGTAACTGGGAGAGCTACAGTCCACCCCACACCCCAAACTTATAGCTCCCGTCAATGACCTTCAGTTTATAGGACGCAGGGTGGTTTTAGGAGACATTTTATGGAAAAAATGCGTCTAATAAGCCGCGAAATACGGTAAGTCAAAAAAGTTGAATGCAGAAGCATACAAGATCTATAGAAAATATGTACAGCTAAGAGAGCCTACAAGATTAGATTTAGAATAGACCGTAGAAAAATGTACAGAATTTATTTACAAAAAACAAGTTACAGAATTGCTTAAAAACGTGAATATATGAGTGAAGGAAAGGTAACCTATGTCGAGATATTACCGAGTTAGAACAAAAACTTGAGCTTTCTTGTAAGACGAAAGAAGCAGAGGGAACAAAAATTGTTTAGGAAGTTGCTAGAAATCTCAAATATTTCTACACATGTGCAAAATCTAAGTTAAGAATTTACATGCAGAGTTGAATTACTTATCACAGGAGTTTCATACACTGATAGCAGCGCTGTATGACCCTTGTGGGTTTAGCGCTCAGTTTTGATTTTAACAATAATCATACACTGATAATGAAGAAGAAGCAGTGAGCGAAATTCTAAAATAAGTCTATGAATCAGCGTTGATCAGTCCATTAAACGAAAACAGGATGGAGAATTCAAAAAATATTTGACTGTGTCCTGGAGGCCGCCACTCACATCATATAACTAACAAACAGTAATCCCGTGCAATGAAAAAGATGACAAAAAAATCATGCCCACTCATTCAGCACCTGGACTGGATTCATAGTTTCTTTTTTTAGAAAAAAAAAAGTTCAGAATACAACTATCACAAGCACTCGGTGACCTCTGGAGAAATAGTTTAGATCTCTTCATTGGATACATAGACAAAGACACTCGACACAGCTTCGTATCCTTTGTGGACGATCCCAAAATGAGCATAAAAATCACCTAGGTAGAAGCCACTGAAAAACTGCAAGAAGATATAATCAAAGTCTTTCAGTGGGCAGTCTAGAATATCAGTGTTCATTAGCGATAACTTTCAACTGCTTAGGTAGAGAAAGAATGAAGAACTGAATACAGAACACAGGAGGATCACCAAATAGAACGAATGGAACACGTGGAGGATCCGGGTGTAATGATGTCCGCTTACTGTTCTTTTAAAGAACGCAATAACACATATCACGACAGCCAGGAGAATTATTGGCCGGATAATAAGTACTTTCAAAACTAGAAAAATAATTCCAGTGGTGACAGTATTTAAATTATTTGTACTCTTGTTTAGAGTTTTATTCAGTGTTGACAGATCCGTATTATGTTTAGTACCGGAATAAAAACCAACAAAGTATTCAAATTACTGGGAATGTTGGAGCAGAGGGAAGTGAGACAATATTACCTGTGACTCATCACCTGTGACTTATTACCTGTGACTTATTACCTGTGACTCATCACCTGTGACTTATTACCTGTGACTTATTACCTGTGACTTATTACCTGTGACTTATTACCTGTGACTTATTACCTGTGAATTATTACCTGTGACTTATTACCTGTGACTTATTACCTGTGACTTATTACCTGTGACTTATTACCAGTGACTTATTACCTGTGACTTATTACCTGAGACTTATTACCTGTGACTTATTACCTGTGACTTATTACCTGTGACTTATTACCAGTGACTTATTACCTGTGAATTATTACCTGTGACTTATTACCTGTGACTTATTACCTGTAACTTATTACCTGTGACTTATTACCTGTGACTTATTACCAGTGACTTATTACCAGTGACTTATTACCAGTGACTTATTACCTGTGACTTATTACCTGTGACTTATTACCTGTGACTTATTACCTGTGAATTATTACCTGTGACTTATTACCTGTGACTTATTACCTGTGACTTATTACCAGTGACTTATTACCAGTGACTTATTACCAGTGACTTATTACCTGTGACTTATTACCTGTGACTTATTACCTGTGAATTATTACCTGTGACTTATTACCTGTGACTTATTACCTGTGACTTATTACCAGTGACTTATTACCTGTGACTTATTACCTGTGACTTATTACCTGTGACTTATTACCTGTGACTTATTACCAGTGACTTATTACCAGTGACTTATTACCAGTGACTTATTACCAGTGACTTATTACCTGTGACTTATTACCTGAGACTTATTACCTGTGACTTATTACCTGTGACTTATTACCTGTGACTTATTACCTGTGACTTATTACCTGTGACTTATTACCTGTGACTTATTACCTGTGACTTATTACCTGTGACTTATTACCTGTGACTTATTACCTGTGACTTATTACCTGTGACTTATTACCTGTGACTTATTACCTGTGACCTATTACCTGTGACTTATTACCAGTGACTTATTACCAGTGACTTATTACCAGTGACTTATTACCTGTGACTTATTACCTGAGACTTATTACCTGTGACTTATTACCTGTGACTTATTACCTGTGACTTATTACCAGTGACTTATTACCAGTGACTTATTACCTGTGACTTATTACCTGTGACTGGTGCTGCCACCACTGGTGCTGCCATCACTGGTGCTGCCACCACTGGTGCTGCCACCACTGGTGCTGACACCACTGGTGCTGACACCACTGGTGCTGCCATCACTGGTGCTGCCATCACTGGTGCTGCCACCACTGGTCCTGCCACCACTGGTCCTGCCACCACTGGTCCTGCCACCACTGGTCCTGCCACCACTGGTGGCACTATATTCGTAACTCTTACTGATATATGGATATAATTTGTATTTTGGCTTGTGGATGTTTGTGAATTTATGTTATGTAATATGATGATATATAATGTTTATATCTGTAATATGATGATATATCATTGTTTTAGTCTATAATATATCATTGTTATGTCTGCAATATATCATGATTATGTCTTTAATATGATACATAATGTAATGTCTGTTGAATGATGTATAGTTATATCTGTATAATGATATATCATTGTTATGTCTATAATTAATATATCTTGGTTATATCTGTATAATATATTATGGTTATATCTGTATAATGATATATTATGGTTATACGTATCTGTAATATGATATATAATGTAATAGTATCTGTAATATAATGATATATTAGTTGGTATCTGTGAGTGATAATGAGAGGAGAATGTTGAACATTACTTGATGTTGGTAATGATGGCAGAAAGTTGCTAATGTTGGCAACTTTTTCTGGTATGAATGTTGAATAACCAAACATTTTTAATGTTTCGTAATGTTTGAGATTGTCTCACCTCTCTTTATTTTTGTTCTTCAACTTCTTGTTTTAAACTTAAACCAAGTTAGAGATGTACGTTCTTACTGGTCTTAAAGCAATTGTTGCTTTAATTCTTTGTGTTTTATTTCTCGCCATGTTTTATCTGCTTATTTAATAAGTATTTTCAAGTTATTTTGGCTAGCGTCTCCTTAATGCTGGTCGAGCAGCCTCCGTCTTCCCTTTACCTCGAAATTTACCCCAACTTACAGATCGATAAGAAAATAGTCCCAGGTTGGCGAGCAAGTTTCTCAGCACATAACTGAGTTATTGTGTGTGCGTGCCTGTTTGTGTGCGTGCCTGTTTGTGTGCGTGCGTCCGTGCACGTGGGCAAGCTTACTTTAGGTGTCTGACCTAATTATGTAAGGGTCGATTCATAGGTCCTGGTCCTGTGTCTTAACTCGTGTCAACAAAGAGGTTTACTGATTCCCGGCCTTCAAGACTCTCGACCATATCTGCTCTTGAAAGTGTGTCTAGTGTTTGCTGGTGTGGTGATATAATCTACTACTATATAATCCCTAGATAAGTTGTAATGAACGAAGGTCGGTGAATAAATAAAAGAATGAACAAGGATTCTAACTGTGGAGCGTGTTAGTACTTTGAGTCACCCTGTCGCTCAGTGCTACTCGTCTTGGGCATAAGAATAAATATACCATGAAAGCCTCTAGAGTTGTGTGATCAAACAGTTGGGTCATAGTTGGTGCCGCTGATACAACCTTGTCACTGTGGCACTGGGTATAAAATCATCCTATTACAAGCACCATGGGTGAGCGGTTAGTGTTGAACCTGCTACCACGGTTCGACTCCCTATACAGTTCCTCCTTTATTCATTAGTAAATAACTCAAGATTTAAGCCTGTAGTAAATAAGTCTCAATTTTATGGATGTATCTGTTTTTTTATTTTATTTTTTTGGCAATGTTAGCAGCGTATTATTTAGCCAGTTGACACTAGTCAAGGTCGAGGCTGTGACCAGTGTCACTCACCCGTCGAGTTGCTAAGTTACTCAACCTCTCTTAGCCTGACTAACATCTATCACCCACTCCATGACAATGGCTCTAATAAATGTCCAAAAACAATCTATCAGTCAGGTATTTTCCTTGCTCGATGTTGATCAGCAATCCACTAGAATATACATAAGTCCTTGAGACGACGTCAAGACATTTATAGTTCCATTCACCTTAGTTTTATCAGCGGCGATCCTTCTCAAGGTGACACTCGTCGTTGTTGCCATGTTCAGCACAGAAAATCACCTGGCACAGGTATTTATTGTGTGACAGCTCAGTGACGGCCTTTGGCACTATAGTGGAAGTTCACCTAGAGGTTGTTCCTGGGGATCAACGCCCCTGCGGTTCGGTTCTCAACCAGGCCTGGCTGTGGATCAAGGCCTGACCAACTAGGCTGTTACTGCTGGCTGCACATAATCCAATTATAGCCCAGCTGATTGTGCACCGAATTTAGGTATCTTTCCAGTTACCTCTTGAAAACAGCCAGGGGTCTATTGGTAATCCCTCTTATATATGATGGGAGGTTGAACAGTCTTGGGCTCCGCACACTTATTGTGTTTTCTCTTAAGTGTACTCATGGCACCCCTGCTTTTCACTGGGAAGGGTATGTTGCACCTTGTGCTGAGTCTTTTGCTTTCATAGGGAGTGATTTTTACGTGCAGATTTGAGACCAGTCTCTAGGATTTTCCAGATGCAGATTATGATGTAGCTTTCTCGCCCGAGTTCCTGGGAGTACAGGTCAAGGGACTTCAAACGTTCTCAGTAATTAAGGTGCTTGACTGAACTAATACATGCATTAAAGGTTCTCTGTACATTCTCTAGATCTGCAATTTTGCCTGCCTTGAATAGGGCTGTTATAGTGTACAGCAGTATTCTAGCCTAGAGAGAACAAGTGTCTTGAAGAGGATCATCATTGGCATGGCATCCATTGTTGTGGAAGTTCTCATTATCCATCCTATCATTTTCCTCGCAGATGTGATAATGACTGTCGCGATACTTAAAAGTGAGATTCTTTGACATTATCAATTCCAAGTCCTTCACATTAGTTTTTTGCTCTATTGTGAGGTTAGGATTTGTTTTATACACTGTTCTAACTATTTTTTTTCCTCAAGTTTTCTATAACGGAGGAATTGAAATTGGTCTTCATTGAACATCATATTGGTTTCTGCGGCCCATTGGAAAACTTAGTGACTTACCGTGTCCTCGATAGATGACGCTCTGATGATTCTAGTAGGCACGGTGCTATACTTTATATCTCTGTCTATGTCAGATATAAGGATAAGGAAAAGGATGGGGTTGAGTTCTATACCTAAGAAAAAAGCTTTTCACTGTGGCAGCCTCCGACTTAACTCCATTCACCATTACTCTTTGTTCCTTTATCACGCATTTTGTGCACTATTACTCCATGATTGTACTTGTCGAAGGCTATTGCAAAGTTTGTGAATACTACATCTGTATTTTGTTTGTGGTGCAGCGCATGCAAGACCATGTCATAATGGTCCAGTAGTTGCAAGAGGAAGGATCGACTTACTTTAATTAAATCCATGTTGCCATGGTTGTGTAAATGTTGGGTATCCAAGTGGGCGACGATCTTGCATCTTAGAACCCTATCAAATATTGTTATGATGTGTGATGTTAGAACAATCGGTCTGTAATTCTGTGCTACTGCTTTGTTGACACCTTTGCGGAATGGGTTTATATCTGTTGTGTTTAGTGAGTGTTGGGTCACCCCTGTGTCAAGGCTCCCTTTCAATAGCGTATTTACGGCAAACAATAGGAGTTTCTTGCAGTTCGTGATGATCACTGAGTTCCACAAGTCTGGGTCTGGGACAGAGTGCATGGGCATGTTGTCCAGTAGAGTTAGGATTATGTCAGAAATTTGGCATATATTGACAAGGTTTTGAGTCTCGTTCATAAAAAAAATCATTCGGATTGTCAATCTTTAGTGTGATTAATGGCTCATTAAATACAGAATCAAAGTGAAACTTCACTGCCTAACCCATTTGTCTGCTGTCATCTGTGTAAGTCCCATCTTGTTTGAACAAAGGCCGATACTGGATATGGTTTTTACCTTGTTCTTGTCATATGAAATGAAATATTTTAGATTATTTTTTCAATTTTGTTAATTGTTTTTAGCCTCTTCTGTCTCTCCTAGATCCTGTATGAATCATCTAACTTAAGATTATTATTTTCGTCTTTCCTTCGTCAGTATTTCCTTCCGCATTGCTAATAGTCTGGCCTCCTAGAGAAGCTCCGTGAGTCTTCGCCTTTGCCTAAAGAGGGAGCGCCTCGCTTGTTCTAGTTTACATGTCTCATTTTCTTTAGGGGAATGTTATACCTTACATTTAATATACCTTTGAAGAGTTTCGAGAGTTTCACTACTCTCGGAGCCCGGCCATGGACCAAGCTCGTCTAGTGCTTGCCTGGTCAACCAGGCTGTTGCTGCTGGAGGCCCAGTGCCCCACATATCCATCACAGCCTGGTTGATCTGGCACCTGGTGAAGATACTTGGCCAGTTTCCTCTTGAAGGCTTCTACACTTGTTCCAGCCGTGTTTCGGATATCTTCTGGTAAGATGTTGAAGTCTGGGGCCAAGAATGTTGATACAGTGTTCCCTTATTGTCCCCACCGCACCCCTGCTCCTCACTGGGTTTATTTTACACTTCCTCCCATATCTCTCACTCCAGTATGTTGTTATGGCAGTGTGCAGATTTGGGACCAGGCCGTCGAGTACTTTCCAGGTATATATTATCATGTATCTTTCTCTCCTCCGCTCCAGTGAGAACATGTTCAAAACTTGAAGGCGTTCCCAGTAATTTAGGTGTTTTACTGGTTCAATGTGAGCCATAAACGATCTCTGTATTTGTTCCAGCTCTGATATTTCTCCTGCTTTGAACGGGGCCGTCAGCACTGAGCAGTATTCTAAGTGAGGGAGCACTAGCGATTTGAAGAGTGTCACCACTGGCATTATTTCCCTTGTTTTGAAAGTTCTCAATACCCACCCCGTCATCTTCCTGGCTGTTGTGATCTTTGTCTTGTTATGGTCTTTAAAAGAAAGGTCAGCTGACATAATTTTTCCCAGGTCTTTTACGTGTTCCTTTTGTTCTATTTGGTGACTCTCTTGACTTTTGTATACAGTGTTCTTTTTGAGTTCTTCATTCTTTCCATACCTAAGCAGCTGAAACTTATCACCATTGAACGTCATGTTGTTCTCCACTGCCCACTGGAAAACTCTGCTTATGTCTTCCTGTAGTTTTTCAGTGTCCTCTACCGTAGTGACTTTCATGCTTATTTTAGTGTCATCTGCAAATGATAATACAAAAGTGTGCTGGGTGTTTTTATCTATGTCTGCTATGAGGATGAGACAGTGCCTTGGGGCACTGAGCTTTTTACCTCGCTGATGCTGGATCTTGCCCTGTTCACTACTACTTTTTGTGTTGTGTGTGTTAGGAACCCGAAAATCCATCTGCCTACCTTCCCCGTAATACCCATGGCCTTCATTTTGTGCGCTATCACTCTATGACCGCATTTGTCAAATGCCTTTGCAAAATCTGTGTTAATCGCTTCCGCGTTTTGGTCGTCTTCCAATGCCTCCGTAATTCTGTCATAATGGTTCAGCAGCTGTGACAGGCATGATCGTCCTGCTCTAAAGCCATGCTGGTTCGGGTTATGTTGGTTGTGCTGGTCCATGAACTTTGTAATCTGCCGTCTCATCACTCTTTCGAAGATTTTTATATGAGTGTTAGGGCTACTGGTCTGTAATTTTTAGCTAGTGCTCTACTACCTCCCTTATGCAAAGATGTGTCCTAGAACACACTTCAACCACCACAGAGTTGATCCTTTGAAGGCACTGGTTTGGGTCCATGTTATTTAAGATATATTCTCAGCTTGTTTTCTTAAATACATGATTTATTTGAGCCCAATTGATGCTTTTGTTGTTAAAGTTAAATTTGGTGAAGGCATCCTCATAAATGTTTGCATTTTGTTGGCATTGGCCCGTGTGCTTGCGAGTCTGGCCTTCAGTTAGATTGTGATCTGAATTAAGTCTTCGATAGTGTTATATTTCACACCTGGTCATCATTATTCGTGAATATAAGGTCAGGTGTGTCTTCCAGTCTTGTTGACTCCACTATCTGCTGCTTCACAATGAATATATTAGAGATTCAGCAACTTGTGCTTGTGAGCATTTTCCTCTGAGCTGCCTCGTGCCTCTTATCACATTATTTGCCACGGTCTTTCATTTTTTATGTCTTAAATTGAAATCACCAAGCAGCAAGATGTTTGGGGCTGGAAGATTTTCCAGACAGTAATCAATTTTCAGTAATTGTTCCATGAACTTTTGGGAAGCTGCATCTGGCGGCTTATATACAACCACAATGACTAGGTTTCGGTTTATCAATCTGTACTGCCAAAACTTCATCATTTGTGGTGTTTATTAACTCTGTGCAATATGAGTAAGTCTTTTACATACAGACCAACCCCGCGTTGTTGCCAGTTCTTTCTGTCGCATCTAAATAAATTGTACCCTAGTATCATACATAATTCGCCATCAAAGTGAACTTAAATATGGGTCTTTGTGAAGGCCACAGACACTCCATGAAGTCGTATTGCTTGTTTGTTGGGGGATTTTTTTTTTGTTGGCATCAATATCTTTGGTTCTGGAGTTGGGGGGGGGAGGGTTAAGGTCACTAGCTGTTTCTCCACTCCAACAAGGCTCCGAGGTGGTGGAATATTTTTGTTATTTCTTTCCAATTTTTTGTTTTTTAACAATATCCTCAATGGAAAAGCCAGGCATACTAAAAAATCAGGAAAAAGAGAATTAAAGTACAATTGTTATGGATTCCATCACACATTTAATTTCTCCTTCATGATAATGGTGATATATGTTAACCAAGAAAAATACCCTGAAGGAGAATGTAGAATATAATTTTGATGTATCTGTGTCTAGCATTAGGAATAATATTAGGAGAGAAGTTAATAAAACTGAATGTTAAAGGAATGCAGTTAGAAGCCTGAGTGGATTTATAACCCACTATGATAACATGAACGTAGATAAGTACGTTTATGGAGCAACTTGCAATGTGAACAGACTGACTGATGTTGTAGTGGCCAGGCTTAGGCTTGGTTACAAGTACTGACTGATGTTGTAGTGGCCAGGCTTAGGCTTGGTTACAAGTACTGACTGATGTTGTAGTGGCCAGGCTTAGGCTTGGTTACAAGTACTGACTGATGTTGTAGTGGCCAGGCTTAGGCTTGGCTACAAGTACTGACTGATGTTGTAGTGGCCAGGCTTAGGCTTGGTTACAAGTACTGACTGACTTATGTAGTAGCCAGGCTTAGGCTTGGTTACAAGTACTGACTTATGTTGTAGTGGCCAGGCTTAGGCTTGGTTACAAGTACTGACTGACTTATGTAGTAGCCAGGCTTAGGCTTGGTTACAAGTACTGACTGATGTAGTAGTGGCCAGGCTTAGGCTTGGTTACAAGTACTGACTTATGTTGTAGTGTCCAGGCTTAGGCTTGGTTACAAGTACTGACTGATGTTGTAGTGGCCAGGCTTAGGCTTGGTTACAAGTACTGACTGATGTTGTAGTGGCCAGGCTTAGGCTTGGTTACAAGTACTGACTATGTTGTAGTGGCCAGGCTTAGGCTTGTACAAGTACTGACTGATGTTGTAGTGGCCAGGCTTAGGCTTGGTTACAAGTACTGACTGATGTTGTAGTGGCCAGGCTTAGGCTTGGTTACAAGTACTGACTGATGTTGTAGTGGCCAGGCTTAGGCTTGGTTACAAGTACTGACTGATGTTGTAGTAGCCAGGCTTAGGCTTGGTTACAAGTACTGACTGATGTTGTAGTGGCCAGGCTTAGGCTTGGTTACAAGTACTGACTGATGTTGTAGTGGCCAGGCTTAGGCTTGGTTACAAGTACTGACTGATGTTGTAGTGGCCAGGCTTAGGCTTGGTTACAAGTACTGACTGACTGTTGTAGTGAGCCAGGCTTAGGCTTGGTTACAAGTACTGACTGATGTTGTAGTGGCCAGGCTTAGGCTTGGTTACAAGTACTGACTGACTTATGTAGTAGCCAGGCTTAGGCTTGGTTACAAGTACTGACTATGTTGTAGTGGCCAGGCTTAGGCTTGGTTACAAGTACTGACTGATGTTGTAGTGGCCAGGCTTGGCTTGGTTACAAGTACTGACTGATGTTGTAGTAGCCAGGCTTAGGCTTGGTTACAAGTACTGACTGATGTTGTAGTAGCCAGGCTTAGGCTTGGTTACAAGTACTGACTGATGTTGTAGTGGCCAGGCTTAGGCTTGGTTACAAGTACTGACTTATGTTGTAGTGGCCAGGCTTAGGCTTGGTTACAAGTACTGACTGATGTTGTAGTGGCCAGGCTTAGGCTTGGTTACAAGTACTGACTGATGTTGTAGTGGCACAGGTCTTAGGCATTTTGTACAAGTACTGACTGATGTTGTAGTAGCCAGGCTTAGGCTTGGTTACAAGTACTGACTGATGTTGTAGTGGCCAGGCTTAGGCTTGGTTACAAGTACTGACTGATGTTGTAGTGGCCAGGCTTAGGCTTGGTTACAAGTACTTCTGGCAGTTTGGGAGACACACAGATGATCAAACTTAATGCATATTATGTGGCCAGCCCTATGGCCACTATCTTGAACAATATGTGGTTAATTGTCCACTTAGGAATATAGAGAGAGGGTATAATAACCTATGTAACATGTCAAGTTATCTTAATAATGAAAATAAGATCCCTGATATATTATGCAAATTTCCTAAATTTGCTTGTAACAGGTAAGTGAACCGTAGTGCTGTTGACACCAACTCCAAGGCTGAGGGACTGATTACCTCATCTTTTATATATAGTTCTACTGTCTTCAAGTTTTGTCCTTGAATTTGTATTGATAAAGCCACTGGATGGCGAAACGTCTACAATAAAGATACCCAGATGTTGCACACGTGTCTAATTTTCATCTTGCATAATTCTGCTTTCTGCTGGGGGCTGAGTTCTCAGCTGGTGCAGTTTCAGCATCTGCACCAGCTTTATCTTCAGCAACCGTACCAGAATCAGCACCACCACCAGCTATTACTAGAACTGTACCAACACCGTCCCCAGAAGTTAGTTTAATGTTATGTTTATATCATGTTACAATAGCAATGAGTTATTTATGCAGACATGCATTAAGTCACAAAAATATTACGTTATATTTTAGCAAGGTTTGCTTCTATAAAAAGTTTAAGTGGTTATACGTTATTTACAGTGGGCAAAGTGGTATTTTCCCAGAATAGTTGGTAATGATGCCGCTGTGGATAAAGTACTTTGACATTTCTTCTGGTGACAACCCAACACTGTAAACTACTCCCTTTTTGAAGGCACATGACTTAGCTAATTCATCAGTTCTAGCATGCATTTGCAGACCACTGTGAGATGGTATCCACACAAGGTGTCCCCTGACTCCACTGTGAGATGGTATCCACACAAGGTGTCCCCTGACTCCACTGTGAGATGGTATCCACACAAGGTGTCCCCTGACTCCACTGTGAGATGGTATCCACACAAGGTGTCCCCTGACTCCACTGTGAGATGGTATCCACACAAGGTGTCCCCTGACTCCACTGTGAGATGTTATCCACACATGGTGTCCCCTGACTCCACTATGAGATGGTATCCACACAAGGTGTCCCCTGACTCCACTGTGAGATGGTATCCACACATGCTGTCCCCTGACTCCACTATGAGATGGTATCCACACATGGTGTCCCCTGACTCCACTGTGAGATGGTATCCACACATGGTGTCCCTGACTCCACTGTGAGATGGTATCCACACATGCTGTCCCCTGACTCCACTGTGAGATGGTATCCACACATGGTGTCCCCTGGCTCCACTGTGAGATGGTATCCACACATGGTGTCCCCTGACTCCACTGTAAGATGGTATCCACACATGGTGTCCCTGACTCCACTGTGAGATGGTATCCACACAAGGTGTCCCCTGACTCCACTATGAGATGGTATCCACACAAGGTGTCCCCTGACTCCACTGTGAGATGGTATCCACACATGCTGTCCCCTGACTCCACTATGAGATGGTATCCACACATGGTGTCCCCTGACTCCACTGTGAGATGGTATCCACACATGGTGTCCCTGACTCCACTGTGAGATGGTATCCACACATGCTGTCCCCTGACTCCACTGTGAGATGGTATCCACATGGTGTCCCCTGGCTCCACTGTGAGATGGTATCCACACATGGTGTCCCCTGACTCCACTGTAAGATGGTATCCACACATGGTGTCCCTGACTCCACTGTGAGATGGTATCCACACAAGGTGTCCCTGACTCCACTGTGAGATGGTATCCACACATGGTGTCCCCTGACTCCACTGTGAGATGGTATCCACACATGGTGTCCCCTGACTCACTGTGAGATGGTATCCACACATGGTGTCCCCTGACTCCACTGTGAGATGGTATCCACACATGGTGTCCCCTGACTCCACTGTGAGATGGTATCCACACATGGTGTCCCTGACTCCATTGTGAGATGGTATCCACACAAGGTGTCCCTGACTCCACTGTGGGATGGTATCCACACAAGATGTTCCCTGACTCCACTGTGAGATGGTATCCACACATGGTGTCCCCTGACTCCACTGTGAGATGGTATCCACACATGGTGTCCCCTGACTCCACTGTGAGATGGTATCACACATGTGTCCCCTGACTCCACTATGAGATGGTATCCACACATGGTGTCCCCTGACTCCACTGTGCAGATGGTATCCACACATGGTGTACCTACTCCACTGTGGATGGTATCCACAATGCTGTCCTGACTCCACTGTGAGATGGTATCCAATGGTGTCCCTGGCTCCACTGTGAATGTTTCCACAAGGTGTCCCCTGACTCCACTGTAAGATGGTACCACAATGGTGTCCCTGACTCCACTGTGAGATGGTATCCACACAGGTGTCCCTCTGACTCATATGAGATGGCTATCCACACAAGGTGTGCCCCGAACTCAGTTGTGATTGGTATCACACATGTTCCATGACTCCAAATATGAGATGGATACAAGGTTCCTCTCCATGTTAGATTTCCAACAGGTGTCCCTGACCTCACTTGTGAGATTATCCACCAGCTGTCCCTGACTCACAGTGTGGGGTAATCAACAGGTGACCTGATACTTAGAGAAAATATCCACAATGGTTAAATTCCCCCTGAACTCCACTGTAAGTGGGTTTTCCACACTTGGTGTCCCTTGACTCCACTGTGAGATTGGACATGCATCAACACTAGAGGCTAGGTCTCCATGACCTCACTGTTGAGATTGGTAAATTTCCCGACTATCTATGGTGCCTCCTGTCCCTGTGAGATGGTCATCCCACTCGGTCCCACTGACTCACTGTAGATTGGTATCCACACATGGTGTCCCCTGACTCCACTGTGAGATGGTATCCACACATGGTGTCCCCTGACTCCACTGTGAGATGGTATCCACACATGGTGTCCCTGACTCCATTGTGAGATGGTATCCACACAAGGTGTCCCTGACTCCACTGTGGGATGGTATCCACACAAGATGTTCCCTGACTCCACTGTGAGATGGTATCCACACATGGTGTCCCCTGACTCCACTGTGAGATGGTATCCACACATGGTGTCCCCTGACTCCACTGTGAGATGGTATGCACACATGGTGTCCCCTGACTCCACTGTGAGATGGTATCCACACATGGTGTCCCCTGACTCCACTGTGTACAGTTAAAGTGTCAATCTTTGACACATGATATTTTAACACTAATTTTTAAAGGTGTGGACAGGTAAGCCAGCGGAAGGTCTCGGTCAGATGAACAAAAGGTCCAGCGGCGGGTCATCATATGGCTAAGACCTGCGTCAGTAAACATTTGTCATGTTTCCTGACAAACCTTACCTAACCTAACCTTTGATACATGGACACATTTGAGTGCAAGAGTGTAGCAAACATCTAACACTGTATGATAACAGCAGTACTACCAGCTGCACCAGTGGATTAGTGAACAGAACCATCTACATAATAATGTGTGACAGAGAGTGATGTGTAACTAAGTCAGCAGTACAGCTTAAGACATCTTGTTTGCCTTCAAGGCGAAGCTTTGGTTGTGATTTAGGAAGTGACAACATTTATTTGAGTGACCCAAACTATGATGCTTGGAATATCAAGTTCTTTCCGCATGTTTAGAATTTTGGCAGTACGAGGGCGTCCCAGGATGATCCTCATTGCTTCGTTCTGCAGTTTTTTCCAGCCCTCCAAGCTTCCAGTCTGACACAAGAGCAAGTAGTGGCGCGCCATAATCAAACAATGACCTAATATTAGCAGAATATATCATTTCACAATGTTAACATTAACACCACACCTGGGACGAGAACTTGACACACCTTAATAGTGTTCTCAGCCTCTGTGTTGGCGACAAAGTCTTGTTACAACAAGTCCACGTAGTGGAAATTTAAAGCTTAGACACCTGCATCAAGTTACATATTCTAGCAGAGACCTTAAAGGATACTACCAAGTACCTTTAACGGATAAAGTTAAGGAGATTTCTGCATTGGTAATTCCAGGTTACTATCAATATACTGTGACCTCCTTTCGAATGATGAGCTCACCCGCCTCGGTCCAAAAGCTGATTCATCAGGCTATTACAGGACTTGAAGGCACGGCAGCCTACCTGCACGAGAGAGAGCAGCACTTGTATGAAGCATGCGAGCAGTACACACCTGGCTGAGAGCAGTACACACCTGGCTGAGTGCAGTACACACCTGACTGAGTGCAGTACACACCTGGCTGAGTGCAGTACACACCTGGCTGAATGCAGTACACACCTGACTGAGTGCAGTACACACCTGGCTGAGTGCAGTACACACCTGGCTGAGAGCAGTACACACCTGGCTGAGTGCAGTACACACCTGGCTGAGTGCAGTACACACCTGGCTGAGTGCAGTACACACCTGGCTGAGTGCAGTACACACCTGACTGAGTGCAGTACACACCTGGCTGAGTGCAGTACACACCTGGCTGAATGCAGTACACACCTGACTAAGTGCAGTACACACCTGGCTGAGTGCAGTACACACCTGGCTGAGTGCAGTACACACTGGCTGAGTGCAGTACACACCTGACTGAGTGCAGTACACACCTGGCTGAGTGCAGTACACACCTGGCTGAATGCAGTACACACCTGACTGAGTGCAGTACACACCTGGCTGAGTGCAGTACACACCTGGCTGAGTGCAGTACACACCTGGCTGAGTGCAGTACACACCTGACTGAGTGCAGTACACACCTGAGTCCACAACACACCTGACTGAGTGCAGTACACACCTAAATGCAGGACACACCTGAGTGCAGAACACACCTGACTGAGTGCAGGACACACATGAAGAATGATGCTCATAACATACTAGTCATCATTCATAATTCAGTAAATTACATATAACTGTTATGTACCTGTTACCGGTTTTGAGAGTTTTTTGTACTCTCGCCGCCCGACCTGGGGCCAGGCTCTTTTGTTGACTGCCTCTCCAGCCAGGCTGTTGGTGTCCTGCTGGCCGACACGTATGTCATAGCCTGGTTGATTTTAACTTGGCAGATGTAGTATTAATCTTAAAGTCTTGTAAACTTGTGTGATATCTGCTGGTAGTAGGTTGAGGAGTATTGGACCAGGGATGTTGACGTAGTGTTCTCTTATTGTGCCCATGGCGTCCCTGCTCTCCACTGAGTCTTGTGATTACTCCCACGTATCTCTCCAGTAATTAGTTATGTAGTGTGTACATTATGACCTGGTCTTCCAGTACCTTCCCCGTGTACATTATGACCTGGACTTCCAGTACCTTCCCCGTGTACATTATGATGAATCTTCTCTCCCTAGGGTACATACCCAGCACTTTGAGGTCTATTATGATAGGCCTATTTATAATATTCCGGATATATAATGTTTAATGAATATACGTAAAGAATTATCTTGTGTGACCTGTGCTGAGGTATTTTTGATGCAGGTGTTAAACAGGTGTGAGGCATTTTTGTAAAGGTGTGAGGCACATTTGAGGCAGGTGTGAGTCATATTTGAGGCAGTTGCGAGGCAGTTTAAATGATTTTTCTGTTCTTCTGATATCTGCAATGATATGAAACTCGTGTTGTTTTATCTGCTCTTGTGTCCGCTATTAGGATGAACAACAGAGGTGCCAGGACAGTGCCTTGGGGCACTGTACTTTTTACTTAGCTAATGCTGGATTGTGCTCTGTTTAATACTGTTAGAATTCTGTCAGAAAGTTGAATATCCGCTTTACCCCCGTTATATCTGATTTCTTCATTTAATGCGCAATCATCCCGTGGTCGCATTTGTCAAATGCCTTTGCAAAATCCGTGTAGACAACATCAGGGTTTTGGTTTTCTTGCAATGCTTCTGTAATCTTGTCATAATAGTTGAGTTGTTGTGACAAGTATGATCTTCCAGCTCTAAATCCATGCTGGTTGACTTGTGTTCGTTGCCTTGTTCACTAAAATTACTAGTTTAGCTTCTCATTACCTTTAAAGAACTTTTATGATGTGAGATGTTAGAGCTACTGCTCTGTATTTGTTTTTCTTCCCTCTACTGCCTCCTTTATGGTAAGGAGCTGTGACCGTACTGTTCGAGTTAAACCTCTGGGACATCACCTAGATGTAATCTCTCACAAAAATACTAAATGCTCTTGCTAGTGATAGTTTATACTTTTTGTTAATAAGGAATTTCGCGAATTTGGTCCAGGTGCTGCATGAGTAAACGTCTTTTCTATTTATTTTTTTCGAATTCTCTTGAGATTATTGTTTGTGTGTTACGTAATGTGTGTGACCTTGACAGGTAGGTCATGCAAGAGTGCCTACGTTCTCCCACCCTCTGTCATAAATGACTTAGAAAACCAAGTTGAAGAATGAGAAACTTTTGCAACATTTGGGAATCTTTATTGAGGAAACGTTTCGCCAGCCAGTGACTTCTTCAGTCCAAGAATAGTAGAAAAAGAGGAGTTTGAGGTAATCAGTTGATGGACTGAACATATCGATTTCAGGCTGAGGGACTGATTACCTCAAACTCCTCTTTTTCCACCGTTCTTCTTTGTATTTGACTGATGAAGCCACTGTGTGGCTAAACATCTCCTCAGTAAAGATTCCCAAATGTTGCATAAGTGTTTCAGTCTCCGCCCTGATTTCCTTTACTGGACTATTGAATATTGATTCATATTAGTCTTGTAAAAAATTCCCTCATTTCTTTTTTATTGTCAGTGTGTGAACCTCGTGTTGTTAATGGTCCAGTTCTGAAGCTGCTTCATGACTTTGTAGATGTGTAGAAATATTTGGAGTTTCTTGTAATATCCTGAACACCTTAGTTTTTGTTCCCTTTTTTCTTATTTTTTTTGTTCTCTTTGTTCTTATTTTTCGGTGATTTCTCGGCTAAGATTATCTTTCATTCGTTGTGACTTATTCACATTTTTAAGCAGTTCACTAACCCTTTTTCTTTTGGGCATTCTTCTACGTTCTTTTTCTTCTGTGCATTCTTCTAGGTTCTCTTCTGTACATTCTTCTTCGCTTTCTTCCTATATTTGATCTTCCAGGTTTTTGTCAGTGGTATATATTTTTAAGGTGGTGTTGACTCTTGGACAGAGTGTCTCAGAGTTGCAGACAAATAATATTAAATACCGACACGTTGGAAACACACACACAGATGCACTATAATGCCATCCTTTATTCACGTTTCGCTCATGCAGTGAGCAAAACATTGTTAATAAAGGATCGCATTATAATGCAGTTGTGTGTTTCCATGTCTGATAGTTTTTCGTTTATTTTGTAGAGTTCTCTGATTGTTGAAGTTAAGTTTCCTGAACTTAACTTCTCGTTGACTATTTCCTAAGTTTTCCACATATGACTTTACACTTCTTTGTATTTCTGTGATGTTTTGATGAGAGTATATTGTATTAATGTCATATTTAATCATATTAATGCATTTTCATTTTTTTTCTGTTGTCTGTCGCTTGCCTCTCACAACTCCCCATTAACTCTGATAAAACCTTATTCCTATTTGTGAAGGTATCCAGATATATGAGACACGATAGCCTTTATTCTGAATACTATTTCAGTCATTTTAATGTTGATTATGATGTTCCTGGTGTCTGTTTTGTGGACAGAACTCTCAAGTGCTTGGTGAGCAAACTCACAGATTACCTCTCCTCTTGTGGTTTTTAACATGTTGGTGGAGAGTTTCAGTACAGGTAACTCTGTTAGTGTTGAACTGAGCCAGTGACTCAGTCTGATGCTACTAGCCTTTATACACTTGTTACCTTTGTGTATTATACAGGATGCTGCAGTACGGCCAGTAATCTGCTGATCTGAATCATTATGTTATCTTTACATTATGTTGCTTCAGAGGGTCACTGTCCCCAATTCTAGGTCCCAGGCCAGCAACCCTGCTGCTGCCACACACAGTCCAATATATGCACCATAATCCGGCTAATCAAAAACTGATTTGAGGAACTTATCAAGTTCCCTTTTGAAAACAACCAGAGGTTTACTGGTAATTCTCCCTATGCACGAAGGGTGTGTTGAAAAGTCGAGGACTCTGACATTTATCGAGTTCTCTCTTAGTATACCAGTCACTCCCCTGCTTTTTATTGAAGGTTCTCTGCACCGTCTGTCAAACTCTCTTGCTTTCATATGGAGTAATTTCGGTGTATAGGTTTGAGATCAGTCCCTCCAAGATTTTATAGGTCACTAAGATGTTCTTGTATCACCTACGTTCCGAGAAATACACTTCAACAAAATTCATAAATTCCCAATAATTTAGATGTTTAATTGAATTGATACGAGCAACGGAAATCCCCCCTGGCTTGAAGGGATCTCTTAGTTTTACAAAAGCATTCTAGCCTAGAGACATGTTATTTGAAGGCTGTTTTCATTGGCTGGGCATATCTTGTTTTGAATGGTCTAGTTATCCAGTCTCATTATTGTAGTGGTCGATAGCAACGTTGTGATGGTCCGTCAATGTGAGATCCTCTGATATCATCACTCCGTCTCTCACATGGAACATTCGCTCTATTGAATGATTCCGGTTTGTCCTGTACTCTCTTACAGTCTTTATTTCCTCCATTCTTCCACAGCTGAGCAACTGAAACTTGACCCTTTCAAAGATTTTGACAATGTTTGGCATTAGCGTTACTGCCAACTTTGTGACGTGGGACAATATCATTGTTTTTAATGACTAAAGAATGGCAACTATGTGTAGCCTCCTCGTCCATAGAATAGTAAAGGCCCGAGGGTTCCTTCAACATGTGATGAATATGGATTCCCACAAGTCTGGGTCTGGGACAGAATGCATGCCCATGGTATGAGTGGTTTTTCAATCAGCTGGGTGAGGGCTACATCTGAAATTTTGAAGAGGTTACCTTCATTTTACGTCTCATTCTTGAAAAACTCATTTAATTCGTTGATCTGTAGACTGATGAGTGGTTCCCTTAACAGAGTCCTACTGAGACTTCAGTACTTCACTCATTTGTTTATTGCTCTTTCTCCTTCAGGTAAGGGACCTCTACTAGACGTGTTTTTTCACTTTGGATTTTATGTACGACACAAAAAATTATTTAGGATTTCTTATTTCATTTATGGTTTCTGCTCCGTGTGTCTCTCCTGGACTCTGTATGGTGGAGTCAGTTTAGACTCAGTGTTGTACATGTATGGTAGACAATACCGACAAGATGAAGAATTAGACACGTGTGCTACATCTGGGTATCTTTATTGTAGACGTTTCGCCCTCCAGTGGATAGCATTGAAAATTGGGTTGAGCAAATATTCTGTTAGTGGGACGGATTGTGAAGGACCTGCCTAGTATGGGCCAACAGGCCTGCTGCAGTGTTCCTCCTTTCTTATGTTCTTATGTTCTTATGTAATACAATTTCAAGGACATAATTAGAAGACAGTAGAACTATGTACAAAACATGAGGTAATCAGTCCGTCAACCTTGGAGTTGTGTGTGGTAATCAATGAGGGATCTAACTGATGTTATGAAGAACAATCTTGCATCTTTAACGTTGATGTTGATGTTGCTATAAGTGTTCTAAGGGAGTTTGTTTCTTCAAGTCTGCGATGCAGGTTACTTACAATATCGCTGTTTACTTCCACTTTCTAAGTATTTATTGTGCTCACAAAATTCAAGTGCCACTGTGAATGATTTGAAAGAATAGATTGATGCAGATATTTGCACATAAGATTCTGCTCTTGTGGGTTGGCAGGTATACCTTTGATGAGTTTCGAGAGTTTTTCTACTCCCGCAACCCGGCCATGGTCCAGGCTCGTCTTGTGCTGAGGTGAGCTTCTTTCCTGCCCAACTGTGACACTACTCACCTCCAGGTCTTTCCTACTCGGATTTCATAAGTGACCCTTAGTACACTCTCTGAGACCGTTCGGCTATCAACTGAAAGGATCTGAGTTCGATTCCCAGGCCGACGTAACGCCTGTTTCTTTATACCTTACAGCCCCTGTTGATCTAATAAGAAGTAAGTACCTGTGTGTTAGTGGAATGTTGTGTGTCCCATCCAAGGAAAAGTGTGTCGCCTCCAACCTTTCATATACCTTTACTTTTGAAGAGTTTCTAGAGTCTACTCTTGGACAAGGCTCGTCTGGTGCTAGCCTGGTCAACCAGGCTGTTGCTGCTGGTTGATCTGGCACCTGGTGAAGATACTTGTCCAGTTTCCTCTTGAAGACTTCCACACTTGTCCCAGCAGTGTTTCTGATATCTTCTGGTAAGATGTTGAATAGTCTGGCCCACTGATGTTGCTATAGTGTTCACTGGGTTTATTTTGCACTTCCTTCTGTATCTCTCGCTCCAGTATGTTGTTATGGCAGATTTGGACCCAGGCTCTTGAGTAATTTCCAGGTATATATTATCATGTGTCTCTCCCCCGCTCCACTGAGGATATATTTATGACTTTAAGGCGTTCCCAGTAATTTAAATATTATACTGGCTCAGTGTGAGCCGTAAACGATCTCTGTATTTGTTCCAGCTCTGATATTTCTCCTGCTTTGAACGGGGCCGTCAACACTGAGCAATATTGCAAATGAGGGAGCACTTGAGATTTGAAAAGTGTCACCAAGGAAAAGTGTGTCACATCCAAGGAAAAGTATGGGTAAGTGGGCCACCACCAGCAACAGCCTGGTTGACTATGCAAGCACCAAACGAGCCTGGCCTAAGGCCGGGCTCTGGGAGTAGAAAAACTTTGAAGTCATCGATGGTATATCAAAGGTATATATACACTTACAGTTGTGTGAATTATTGAAGGTACACAACAAGGTAGTGTTGACACACTACTTCAGAGTGCTGCTCTCTGCTCACTTCTCTATAATGGTATAATGGTCTTCAGTATATTACCAGTGGTATAATGGTCTTCAGTGTATTACCAGTGGTATAATGGTCTTCAGTGTATTACCAGTGGTATAATGGTCTTCAGTATATTACCAGTGGTATAATGGTCTTGAGTGTATTACCAGTGGTATAATGGTCTTCAGTATATTACCAGTGGTATAATGGTCTTCAGTGTATTACCAGTGGTATAATGGTCTTCAGTGTATTACCAGTGGTATAATGGTCTTCAGTATATTACCAGTGGTATAATGGTCTTCAGTGTATTACCAGTGGTATAATGGTCTTCAGTGTATTACCAGTGGTATAATGGTCTTCAGTGTATTACCAGTGGTATAATGGTCTTCAGTATATTACCAGTGGTATAATGGTCTTCAGTATGTATTACCAGTGGTATAATGGTCTTCAGTGTATTACCAGTGGTATAATGGTCTTCAGTTATTACCAGTGGTATAATGGTCTTCAGTGTATTACCAGTGGTATAATGGTCTTCAGTGTATTACCAGTGGTATAATGGTCTTCAGTATTACCAGTGGTATAATGGTCTTCAGTATATTACCAGTGGTATAATGGTCTTCAGTGTATTACCAGTGGTATAATGGTCTTCAGTTATTACCAGTGGTATAATGGTCTTCAGTTATTACCAGTGGTATAATGGTCTTCAGTGTATTACCAGTGGTATAATGGTCTTCAGTGTATTACCAGTGGTATAATGGTCTTCAGTATATTACCAGTGGTATAATGGTCTTCAGTGTATTACCAGTGGTATAATGGTCTTCAGTATATTACCAGTGGTATAATGGTCTTCAGTGTATTACCAGTGGTATAATGGTCTTCAGTTATTACCAGTGGTATAATGGTCTTCAGTGTATTACCAGTGGTATAATGGTCTTCAGTGTATTACCAGTGGTATAATGGTCTTCAGTGTATTACCAGTGGTATAATGGTCTTCAGTGTATTACCAGTGGTATAATGGTCTTCAGTGTATTACCAGTGGTATAATGGTCTTCAGTGTATTACCAGTGGTATAATGGTCTTCAGTGTATTACCAGTGGTATAATGGTCTTCAGTGTATTACCAGTGGTATAATGGTCTTCAGTGTATTACCAGTGGTATAATGGTCTTCAGTGATGAAGAATTAGACACAGGTGCAAAATCTGGGTATCTTTATTTCTAGACGTTTCGCCAACCACTGGCTTTATCAGTACAGTACAAGGACATAATGTGAAGAATTACGTACAAAAGATGAGGTAATCAGTCCTTCAACCTCGGAGATGGTGAAGAACACCGTAGTCGTGAAGAACCTCCACGACTACGGTGCTCTTCACACCAACTCCAAGGCTGTGGGTCTGATTACCTCATCTTTCGTATATAGTTCTACTGTCTTCCATTTATGTCCTAGAATCTGTATTGATAAAGCCACTGGATGGCGAAACGTCTACATTAAAGATACCCAGATATTGTACATGTGTCTAATTTTTATAAAAGTATTGTGGTAACGATGGTAAAAGTTGTGGTAAGTACACTGGGTGAGTTTCTGTGGGAGGTAACTGCCTTGTATTTAACCAACTTGGCTACATCAATAGTGTGTTGCTTCTCTGTTTTATATGATACCTGTAGTTACACAGTGGGAGAATAAAGAACCTAGTTTACGTCGAACTCTGTCAGCCTGAGCTGGGAGACTTTAGTAGGGAAATGAAGATATAGTCAAGGGTTCCAGCAAGGGTTCATCAGGTAGGATATACTCAAGGGTTCCAGCAAGGGTTCATCAGGTAGGATATAGTCAAGGGTTCCAGCAAGGGTTCATCAGGTAGGATATAGTCAAGGGTTCCAGCAAGGGTTCATCAGGTAGGGCAGCTAAAAGGTTTCCTTCCAGCATAGCTGAAGTTTCATTCACTTGATAATTGCCATCTCCCAGGGTAGACTGTCGCAAGCACAGGAGAAATGGAATTTTTGCGAAGATATGTCTGTCAGACTTCTAGGTTGTGGGCTGCCGCGGGCAGTAAGCTTGAAGACTTCCAGAGAAATCTGTCGTATAACAGACTGAAGGACAAGAAAAACTCGTAAGATCAGTTGTAAAAAGTATGTCATGTGCAAGCCAGGTTGTCTGGTCGTTACTGACTGATTGACCAGTACTCCACCACATTGATGGAGGGTAGACTTTAGTTCAAAGTATTGACTCCAGAGACTTAAATGTTGCACTGGTAGACACTGTTGTGATGACTGCTCTCTTTTACATCACTTTCCCTGCTGCTGCTGCTGTTGCTGCTGCTGCCGCAGCCGCCGCTGCTGCTTCTGCTGCCGCAGCCGCTGCTGCTGCTACTGCTGCTGCACATTGTTGCTCCTGTGAACAGCATCAAGTGGCTGCCAGATATGTTGACATCAATTGTCAACAGCTTCAAGTGGCTTCCAGACGTGTTGGCATCACTTGTCAACAGCTTCAAGTGGCTGCCAGACGTGTTGGCATCACTTGTCAACAGCTTCAAGTGGCTGCCAGACGTGTTGGCATCACTTGTCAACAGCTTCAAGTGGCTTCCAGACGTGTTGGCATCACTTGTCAACAGCTTCAAGTGGCTTCCAGACGTGTTGGCATCACTTGTCAACAGCTTCAAGTGGCTGCCAGACGTGTTGGCATCACTTGTCAAAAGCTTCAAGTGGCTGCCAGACGTGTTGGCATCACTTGTCAACAGCTCAGTGCTGCCAGACGTCTTGGCATCCTGTCACAGCTCAGTGGCTGCCAGACGTCTTGGCATCACTTGTCAACAGCTTCAAGTGGCTGCCAGACGTCTTGGCATCACTTGTCAACAGCTTCAAGTGGCTGCCAGACGTCTTGCATCACTTGTCAACAGCTTCAAGTGGCTGCCAGACGTGTTGGCATTACTTGTCAACAGCTTCAAGTTGCTGCCAGACGTGTTGGCATCACTTCAAACTTTACAAAACTCATCAATAACTTTGACAATAATTATATTTGGATAATTTCGGAGGTGAGGTCCTCGTGGTTTATTTTTTCACAGTGCGAAGTCTTCAGTATTAAGCGGGTTGTGTAATATAGACGCTTATATTTTTGCCTTGTAGGGAACAATGTTTGTTTTTTGCAACAAGTAAAAAAAGCCATCCAACTTTACGTAACCTGGAATATAACAAAAAAAAAAAATTACAGACTGGCCTGAGATATACCACTCCACTGTACACCACCATTAACATTGTAGAATTTACGTAGTGAGATATAACTTAACTCAAAACACAAGGATCTCTTTATCCATATTACGCTTTGATTTGTATTTATATACAGTCGCTGATAAATTACACACATGTACAACACTTGGGAATCTTTATTGTGGAAACGTTTCGAATCGCAGTGGCTTCATCAGTCCTATGCAAAGAAGAATGGTGAAGATCAGAAGGAGTTTGAGGTAATCAGTCCCTCAGCCTGGAGTCTATGTAATCAGTCCATCAATCATTACCTCAGACTCCTTCTGATCTTCACCATTTTTTTTTTGTATGGACTGATGAAGCCACTGTGTGGCGAAACCTTTCCACAATAAAGATACCTTTTTTTTGCACATGTGTCTAATTTATCAACTTGTCGGTTCTCTGAACCATTTATCTACATAAAGAGTCGTAATTTATTATTGACTGTACATGTTAGTCTGTGCAGTGAGGTGGTCTGAGGTGGGGTCTTACATGAAGTGGTCTGAGGTGAGGTCTTACATGAGGTGGTCTGAGATGGGGTCTTACATGCGATGGTCAAGGTGAGGTCTTACATGAGGTGGTCTGAGGTGAGGTCTTACATGAGGTGGTCTGAGATGGGGTCTTACATGCGATGGTCAAGGTGAGGTCTTACATGAGGTGGTCTGAGGTGAGGTCTTACATGAGGTGGGGTCTTACATGAAGTGGTCTGAGGTGAGGTCTTACATGAGGTGGTCTGAGGTGAGGTTTTACATGAGGTGGTCTGAGGTGAGGTCTTACATGAGGTGGTCTGAGGTGAGGTCTTACATGAGGTGATCTGAGGTGAGGTCTTACATGAGGTGGTCTGAGGTGGGGTCTTACATGAAGTGGTCTGAGGTGAGGTCTTACATGAGGTGGTCTGAGGTGAGGTCTTACATGAGGTGGTCTGAGGTGAGGTCTTACATGAGGTGGTCTGAGGTGAGGTCTTACATGAGGTGGACTGAGGTGAGGTCTTACATGAGGTGGTCTGAGGTGGGGTCTTACATGAAGTGGTCTGAGGTGGGGTCTTACATGAAGTGGTCTGAGGTGAGGTCTTACATGAGGTGGTCTGAGGTGAGGTCTTACATGAGGTGGTCTGAGGTGAGGTCTTACATGAGGTGGTCTGAGGTGAGGTCTTACATGTGGTGGTCTGAGGTGAGGTCTTACATGAGGTGGTCTGAGGTGGGGTCTTACATGAAGTGGTCTGAGGTGAGGTCTTACATGAGGTGGTTTGAGGTGAGGTCTTACATGAGGTGGTCTGAGGTGAGGTCTTACATAAGGTGGTCTGAGGTGAGGTCTTACATGAGGTAGTCTGAGGTGAGGTCTTACATGAGGTGGTCTGAGGTGGGGTCTTACATGAAGTGGTCTGAGGTGAGGTCTTACATGAGGTGGTCTGAGGTGAGGTCTTACATGAGGTGGTCTGAGATGGGGTCTTACATGCGATGGTCAAGGTTAGGTCTTACATGAAGTGGTCTGAGGTGGGGTCTTACATGAGGTGGTCTGAGGTGGGGTCTTATATGAAGTGATCTGAGGTGAGGTCTTACATGAGGTGGTCTGAGGTGAGGTCTTACATGAGGTGGTCTGAGGTGGGGTCTTACATGAGGTGGTCTGAGGTGGGGTCTTATATGAAGTGATCTGAGGTGAGGTCTTACATGAAGTGGTCTGAGGTGAGGTCTTATATGAAGTGATCTGAGGTGGGGTCTTATATGAAGTGGTCTGAGGTGGGGTCTTATATGAAGTGGTCTGAGGTGAGGTCTTATATGAAGTGGTCTGAGGTGAGGTCTTGGCGACACATTCAAGTCAAGGTTGGCAAGCTTTGATATAATGCACCATGACTGGAAGTTTGTTGGCCTACTGGGAGTGTCGAGTGTGTGAAGTTGTGTGTGCGGAGGAGTGTGTGGAAGTGGGTCGAGTGTGTAAAGTTGTGTGTGCGGAGGAGTGTGTGGAAGTGGGTCGAGTGTGTGAAGTTGTGTGTGTGAAGTGTGTGTGGAAGTGGGTCGAGTGTGTGAAGTTGTGTGTGTGGAGGAGTGTGTGGAAGTGGTCGAGTGTGTAAAGTTGTGTGTGCGGAGGAGTGTGTGGAAGTGGGTCGAGTGTGAAGTTGTGTGTGGAGGAGTGTGTGGAAGTGGGTCAGGTGTGAAGTTGTGTGTGCAGGTGTGTGGAAGTGGGTCGAGTGTTAAGAGTTGTGTGTGTGGAGGAGTGTGTGAAGTGGGTCGAGTGTGTGAAGTTGTGTGTGCGAGGAGTGTGTGGAAGTGGGTCGAGTGTGTAAAGTTGTGTGTTGGAGGAGTGTGTGGAAGTGGGTCGAGTGTGTGAAGTTGTGTGTGTGAATGTGTGTGGAAGTGGGTCAGTGTGTAAGTTGTGTGTGTGGAGGAGTGTGTGGAAGTGGGTCGAGTGTGTAAAGTTGTGTGTGCGGAGGAGTGTGTGGAAGTGGGTCGAGTGTGTAAAGTTGTGTGTGCGGAGGAGTGTGTGGAAGTGGGTCGAGTGTGTAAAGTGTGTGTGCGGAGGAGTGTGTGGAATGGGTCGAGTGTGTGAAGTTGTGTGTGAAGTGTGTGTGGAAGTGGGTCGAGTGTGTGAAGTTGTGTGTGTGGAGGAGTGTGTGGAAGTGGGTCGAGTGTGTAAAGTTGTGTGTGTGGAGGAGTGTGTGGAAGTGGGTCGAGTGTGTAAGTGTGTGTGTGGAGGAGTGTGTGGAAGTGGGTCGAGTGTGTGAAGTTGTGTGTGGAGTGTGTGGAAGTGGGTCGAGTGTGTAAAGTTGTGTGTGTGGAGGAGTGTGTGGAAGTGGGTCGAGTGTGTGAAGTTGTGTGTGCGGAGGAGTGTGTGGAAGTGGGTCGAGTGTGTAAAGTTGTGTGTGTGGAGGAGTGTGTGGAAGTGGGTCGAGTGTGTGAAGTTGTGTGCGGAGGTGTGTGAAGTGGGTCGAGTGTGTAAGTTGTGTGTGTGGAGAGTGTGTGGAAGTGGGTCGAGGTGTGAAGTTGTGTGTGCGGAGGAGTGTGTGGAAGTGGGTCGAGTGTGTGAAGTTGTGTGTGCGGAGGAGTGTGTGGAAGTGGGTCGAGTGTGTGAAGTTGTGTGTGTGGAGGAGTGTGTGGAAGTGGGTCGAGTGTGTAAAGTTGTGTGTGTGGAGGAGTGTGTGGAAGTGGGTCGAGTGTGTAAAGTTGTGTGAGAGTTTTGAGTTGTCAGTGCTATTTTAAGAATATAAGTATGAGATACTTACCTAGTGTCATAGGATTGTGATGGTTGACTTTCAGTCGCTCATAAGTCACCGACACTGACCTGTGTGTTAACACATCATTCCACGCAGGTGCGAGGCACCGAGCGCATGACGCCTGCGGGCATCCCAGAGCAGTTACGATGCAGACACCAGGACCATAGGCTACCGCTGGGCCGCTGCTTAACGTCACGACCATCTACCTTAATAAACACAAGCACAGCACTTATGTACTACTCTAACGCCTTCATTGTATCATTCAAACCCATCTACAGGAGTGTGTGAAGTTGTATGCGTGGTCGAGTGTGCGTGAGAGGGTGGTGTGTGTGTGTATGGGTATGGGAGGGTGGTGTGTGTATATGAGGGTGGTGTGTGTATGGGAGGGTGGTGTGTGTATGGGAGGGTGGTGTACTCACCTAATTGTGTTTGCAGTGGTCGAGACTTAGCTCCTGGTCCCGCCTTTTCACTGACCGCTACTAGGTCCTCTCTCTCCCTGCTCCATGAGCTTTATCATGCCTCGTCTTATGGTTCCTGCCTCCACTACATCACTTGCTAGACTGTTCCACTTCCTGACAACTCTATGGCCGAAGAAATACTTCCTAACATCCCTTTGACTTGTTTGAGTCTTCAACTTCCAATTGTGACGCCTTGTTTCTGTGTCCCCTCTCTGGAACATCCTGTTTCTGTCCACCTTATCTATTCCACGCAGATAAGGTGGACAGAGACAGGATATTCCAGAGAGGGGACACAGAAACAAGGGGTCACAATTGGAAGTTAAAGACTCAGACGAGTCAAAGGATGTCAGAAAGTATTTCTTCAGTCATAGAGTTGTCAGGAAGTGGAATAGTCTGGTGTGTGTGTGTGTGTGTGTGTGTGAGTGAGGGGGTGGTGTGTGTGAGGGGTTGGTGTGTGTGTGTGAGGAGGTGGTGTGTGTGTGTGTGAGGGGGTGGTGTGTGTGTGTGTGTGAGGGGGGGTGGTGTGTGTGTGTGAGGGGGTGGTGTGTGTGTGTGAGGGTGGTGTGTGTGTGTGAGAGAGGGTGGTGTGTGTGTGTGTGTGTGTGGGAAGGTGGTGTGTGTGTGTGGGAGGGTGGTGTGTGTGGGGGGAGGATGGTGTGTGTGTGTGTGTGGGAGGTTGGTGGTGAAGGTGGTGTGTGTGTGTAGAGCACTAGCTAAAAATTACAGACCAGTAGCCCTAACTTCTCATATCATAAAAATCTTCGAAAGCATGATGAGACGGCAGATTACAAATTTCATGGACCATTACAACCAGCATAACCCGAACCAGCATGGCTTTAGAGCGGGACGATCATGCCTGTCACAGCTGCTGAACCATTATGACAGAATTACGGAGGCGTTGGAAGACGACCAAAACGCAGATGTAATTTACTCAGATTTTGCAAAGGCGTTTCACAAATGTGATCATGGAGTGATAGCGCACAAAATGAGGGCCATGGGCATTACGGGGAAGGTAGGCAGATGGATTTTCGGGTTCCTAACACACAGAAAACAAAGTAGTAGTAAACAGAGCAAGATCCAACATCAGCGAGGTAAAAAGCTTAGTTCTCTAAGGTACTGTCCTGGCACCTCTGCTGTTTCTCATCCTCATAGCAGACATAGATAAAAACACCCAGCACACTTTTGTATCATCATTTGCAGATGACACTAAAATAAGCATGAAAGTCACTACGGTAGAAGACACTGAAAAATTACAGGAAGACATAAGCAGGGTCTTCCAGTGGGCAGTGGAGAACAACATGACGTTCAATGGTGATAAGTTCCAGCTGCTTAGAACATAAGAACATAAGAAAGGAGGAACACTGCAGCAGGCCTGTTGGCCCATACTAGGCATGTCCTTCACATTCCATCCCACTAACAGAATAATTGTTCAACCCAATCGTGTAGATGAATGGTTCAGAGAACCGACAAGTTATAAATTAGACACATATTCAACATTTGGGTATCTTTATTGAGGAAACGTTTCGCCACACAGTGGCTTCATCAGTCCAATACAAAGTAGAAAGGTGTAAGGAGAGGAGGAGTTTGAGGTAATCAGTCCTTCGGCCTGGAGTCGATGTGTTCAGTCCATCAAACTTGTAGAAAGTACAGTACATGTCCGTAGAGGTGGTTTATATACTGTAGTCAGGTGAGGCGAAGCAGCAGGAGGCGGGGTCATAGTGGTACCATCCACTAGTCGAAGTAGGTCTTCGTCCGAAGGTTGGACAAGTGTTGAACCATTCATCTACACCCTGTCTGACACAGCAACATCTTGGGATCTTGATACAAACGAATTCTTCAACACTTGTCCAACCTTTGGACGAAGACCTACTTCGACTAGTGGATGGTACCACTATGACTCCGCCTCCTGCTGCTTCGCCTCACCTAACTACAGTATATAAGCCACCTCTACGGACATGTGCTGTACTTTCTACAAGATTGATGGACTGAACACATCGACTCCAGGCCGAGGGACTGATTACCTCAAACTCCTCCTCTCCTTACACCTTTCTACTTTGTATTGGACTCATGAAGCCACTGTGTGGCGAAACGTTTCCTCAATAAAGATACCCAAATGTTGCATATGTGTCTAATTTATAACCCAATCGTCAATGCTACCCAAGAAATAAGCTTTGATAATTCTATTTACTCATGTGCAATTCCCACTCAAATCCAACCCCTCTCACTCATGAATTTATCCAACCTAAATTTGAGACTACCAAAGGTCCTTGCTTCAATAACCCTACTAGGCAGACTGTTCCACTCATCAACTACCCTATTTCCAAACCAATACTTTCCTATATCCTTTCTAAATCTAAACTTATCTAATTTGAATCCATTATTGCGGGTTCTCTCTTGGAGAGATATCCTCAAGACCTTATTTATATCCCCTTTGTTAATACCCATTTTCCACTTGTATACCTCGATCATGTCTCCCCTCATTCTTCGTCTTACAAGTGAATGTAATTTTAGGGTCTTCAATCTTTCTTCATATGGAAGATTTCTAATGCTATGTATTAATTTAGTCATTCTACGCTGAATGTTTTCTAATGAATTAATATCCATTCTGTAATATGGAGACCAGAACTGAGCTGCGTAATCTAGGTGAGGCCTTACTAACGATGTATAAAGCTGTAATATAATATATAGGTATGGAAAGAATGAAGAACTCAAAAGAACATTGTACAAAACTCAAGAGAGTCACCAAATAGAACGAAAGGAACACGTAAAAGAACTGGGAATAATTATGTCAGCCGACCTTTATTTTAAAGAGGATAATAAGACAAAGATCACGACAGCCAGGAAGATGACGGGGTGGGTATTGAGAACTTTCAAAACAAGGGAAATAATGCCGATGGTGACACTCTTCAAATCGCTAGAGCTCCCTCATTTAGAATATTGCTCAGTGCTGACGGTCCCGTTCAGGGCAGGAGAAATATCAGAGCTGGAACAAATACAGAGATCGTTTAAGGCTCACATTGAGTCAGTAAAGCACCTAAATTACTGGGAACGCCTTCAAATCTTGAACATGTACTCATTGAAGCGGAGGAGAGAAAGATACATGATAATATATACCTGGAAAGTACTCGAGGGCCTGGTCCCAAATCTGCACACTGCCATAACAACATACTGGAGTGAGAGATATGGGAGGAAGTGTAAAATAAACCCAGTGAGGAGCAGGGGTGCGGTGGGGACAATAAGGGAACACTGTATCAACATCCGGGGTCCCAGACTATTCAACATCTTACCAGAAGATATCAGAAACACAGCTAGAACAAGTGTAGAAGCCTTCAAGAGGAAACTGGACAAGTATCTTCACCAGGTGCCAGATCAACCAGGCTGTGATGGATATGTGGGGCAGTGGGCCTCCATCAGCAACAGCTCCAAGAGTAGTGAAACTCTCGAAACTTTTCAGAGGTATAAAGGTAAGGTGTATGTGTGCGTGTGGCATGCAAAGAGTACTTACAATTTATTCGACGTATGTCACACGCCCATATAGTCATGCCCTTCTGACCAGCTACCGGCAGTTAAGAGTGTAACAGGAAGGGCCCCACTGTTATGGTAATTGGTTCATTCGTCCAGTCACAGGAAAGCCGTCATTTGTGTTAAGCGATGTCTGGGACTCGTGAAGCAGATTTTGGCAGACTTACCTCAGTCTGGTCGAAGGTGGTTCTTAACCGTGTCTCTTGCTTCGACTGTATATATTCTTTGTAAATGTACATAGCTTGCACATATATTTGGTGATGGAAAATATTTTTAAGAAATATTCTCTGCTGTGTTTTGCTCATCCCTACATTTATAATTAGTTTTCATGCTGACTAAGTTACGAACAGGTACAAAGGCTACAAGACTACACCTGTGTTCATAAATATCAGATGCCTATACTGAAGCAATTGTCTGTGTATTGTCTCTACGAGCCTGCCTACGTTGTTGCACTGCAAGCCTGCTAAGTTATTGTGTGCTACTGCTCTTTGTGTGTTGAGCATATTGCAAAGGTTAGTGTATTGTCATAGTGCTGGTGGATTATGCCACTGTCTTTACAGTACTGCTTGCGAATTGCTCGTTCCATTGACATAGAGTATCAGCGCACTCTTACTGCTGCGCAGCTTCGTGAGTATATCCACAACAAGCTGAGGTCTGAGTTGTACAATATAAAGTTCTAAAATGACCTTACAGCTACGGAAACTTTTAATCGCCGATCCCCGCGTCGATTTTTTACTGGTAAGGGGAAGGGAAAACAAGCTCTGGCACATATGCAGCAACACTTTCCATCTGTGGAAACAGGTAGTTAATTATTGTCGTAGAGTCAGTCAGCTTCGTTAGCACTTGAGTTAAGTGCTTTCGCTAAGGAGAGGAGACATCTTCAGCAAACTTTTATGTTCAGAAATGTGTGTGTCTACTATCTTGGCTTTCTGATTCTAAACCTGAGCAATTTTTCGAGTCTTTCGAAAATGAGGCTTGAGCTCTGCGATAGTCATTCGAGCATTGGGCAGCACTGGTTCATACCACATTGTATGGTAAAGCACAGCACTTCACAACTGATTTGAGTGAAGATTTTTGTGATTAGAGAATTGTGCAAGCGGCTGTTATAAAGGCATGTCAATGTATTCCCGCAAAATACAGGCGAGAATTCAAAATAAATATCAGTCTGGTCAGTCCCATGTGGACTTTGTGAGTGTACAATCTAAAATCTTCAGCAAATGGCATAAAGCATCTGGTGTTGCGAACATCAGTGAACTGGTTCAGATGATTTTTGATGGATAACCTCTGAGTTAGTTGGGCCAGATGTAAGGGTTTTTCTAGAAGACCACTCTGTGGTAACTGCTATAGAGGTAGCTAGGCTTGCACACACATTCCAGGCTAACCGCTCCTTGTCCGAGGAGTATTTTAACCTTTATCTCCACCAGCTTGGTATGGACACAGATCGTCGTGGACTGACCTCTGGATTTCGTCCAAAGATGGAAGCTGGAGTTGCGACACGACACCCACCTCAACACCACAAAGGTGCATGAGATAAGATTCCCGAGCCCAAAACCTGTTACTGCTGCCTTAAGCCTGGCCACATCAAGGCCGCCTGGCCACATCAAGGCCGCCTGGCCACATCAAGGCTACCTGCCCCAAGTTATGTAAGGGTGCAGCTAGTGGTAAGTCATATATGCCACAACCCTTGGGCAACATTCAAATGATCATAGTTAAAGCAGATCACATTGACGTGGCCGCCTGTAGCACCAGCCTATAGTACCAGTCAAATTTCCGTTAAGGAGCAGGACTGTCCCATTGAAGTACCCATCTTCAGGGATACCAGGGGTTATTGCTTCTTCTTACTAGACGGAGTACTTCCAGTTTCTGAGGAGACATCTTTAAATTCCTCAGTGTTATTAAACTCTTGAAGGAGAGGCTGTTTTCAGTTCCACTTGTGATTTGACTGTATGTGTATCTGGGGGTTTCCTTATGAAAGTTACTTTACTGTTTGTTGCTGGGCAGCAATATTCTTCATTCCAGATGGTGTCCCGAGCCTATTGTAACCGCAGAAGAGACTTCTCCGGTCTTGCCATAACTCGGGCAATGTCCAAGGGAAAGTCTGAAGAGAATGCAGTGTTACCTTGGAGGACTCCGATCTCGGGCTAGACAATTTATGAGGAAACTGGCCATAAGTTTATTTTAGTGAGGGTGACACATTGCTGACGTTCGCAAGTGTCTTGGACCTAAGATAGCCCTACTGTCTCACACTAAGGTTCATTCTTGACATTAAAGTTCCTCTTTGGGTTGAGCATTTCCTGTTGAGTTGGATGATTGAGAGGAATGTTAGTTTCATTAGTTTTCATGCCATGGTGGCACACTACCCATTGAGGGGTGTCAGGTCCTGACTATTAGACGCTTTTGGGGTGGGGAGGGGGGTGTGGAATGCGAAGAGTACTTTACAATTTATTCGACGTATGTCACACGCCCATATAGCCATGCCCTTCCGACCAGCGAACCGGCAGTTGGGTGTAACAGGAGCCCCACTTTTATGCTAATTTCTTGGTTCATCCAGCCAATCCCAGGAAACCCTCCAGTTCTGTGAAGGGATGTCTGGGACTCGTGAAGTCTGGTAGAAGATGGTTCTTACCATGTCTCTTACTTGCATATACTGTACATATTCTCTGCAAATAATGTATATAGCTGGCATATATATTTGAAGGAAAATATATTTAAAAAATATTCTCTGCTTTGTTTTGCTCGTGCCTACATTGCTGAATAATTATCATGCTGACTCAGTTATGAACAGGTGCACAGGTCACAAGACTACACCTGTGTACGTAATAACATGCGAGGGTTGTGTCTGTGGGAGGAAGAGTGAGTGTGGGAGGGTGATGTCTGTGGGAGCGGGATTGACTATGGGAGGGTGGTGTGCATGGGAGGGTGGTGTGTTTGTGGGGAGGGTTGTTTGGGTGGGTTTTTTTTTTAGCCTCTGCAGCTTTGTCAAAGCTTGCTAAGTTTTTAAATCAGCATTAATGCTTCCACAAGGTGACTTGGATCCTGACACGAGATTTCCAGAGAAAATAATGGTAGCTGCTGCAGGTGAAGTGTAGCACCAGTGACTGGCTGGCAGTGGAACACTCGAAGATACACTAGACTGGGATGACCCACAGCACAAGGAACCAGAAAATATTCATCTTTTCAAAGGTTTGATGACTTCTGCAATAACTACCTTGGAAATATTCGCTTTGAAGACAAAATCTGGAAAATGGATGAGGATGTGAACCCCCCAAAAAAGGAAGACCTAGAAAAAGAAAAACGACTGAATATGGAAAGAAAATAATTAGGGGGAAAATAGTGAATCTCTGCGAATCAAGAAGACAGTGGAAGGCGAAGAACCAAGGAGCCTAAGAAAGTTTCTAATTGGCCTGAATTTAGTGGCTGATTCCCTGGATACCCAGACTGATGACCCAGGTCATGGGTAAAAATCGTTTGCAAGAAGTTGCGAAGGCAAAGACGAAGATGCAAGAGGCGAGTGTTCAATTAAGCAATGGATAAATAATACAGAAGATGAGAAGAAAAATAAAATAAAAATTAATTTTAAAATTAAAATCTTCCAGTGTTGATCCTGTCCTTTGTTATTGAAGCACAACTCAGCTGCTGTCAGAGTACTGTACGTGGTGACACATCTGTGATGTCTGTACCAGTGACTGTCAGAGTACTGTACGTGGTGACACATCTGTGATGTCTGTACCAGTGACTGTCAGAGTACTGTACGTGGTGACACATCTGTGATGTCTGTACCAGTGACTGTCAGAGTACTGTACGTGGTGACACATCTGTCAGCAAGGTTGGTGTGGTTGTAGCGTGCAAGGTTGGTGTGGTTGTAGAGTGCAAGGTTGGTGTGGTTGTAGCGTGCAAGACTGGTGTGGTTGTAGCGTGCAAGGCTGGTGTGGTTGTAGCGTGCAAGGTTGGTGTGGTTGTAGTGTGCAAGACTGGTGTGGTTGTAGCGTGCAAGGCTGGTGTGGTTGTAGCGTGCAAGGCTGGTGTGGTTGTAGCGTGCAAGGCTGGTGTGGTTGTAGCGTGCAAGGCTGGTGTGGTTGTAGCGTGCAAGGCTGGTGTGGTTGTAGCGTGCAAGGCTGGTGTGGTTGTAGCGTGCAAGGCTGGTGTGGTTGTAGCGTGCAAGACTGGTGTAGTTGTAGCGTGCAAGGTTGGTGTGGTTGTAGCGTGCAAGGCTGGTGTGGTTGTAGTGTGCAAGACTGGTGTGGTTGTAGCGTGCAAGACTGGTGTGGTTGTAGCGTGCAAGGCTGGTGTGGTTGTAGCGTGCAAGGCTGGTGTGGTTGTAGAGTGCAAGACTGGTGTGGTTGTAGCGTGCAAGACTGGTGTGGTTGTAGCGTGCAAGGCTGGTGTGGTTGTAGTGTGCAAGACTGGTGTGGTTGTAGAGTGCAAGACTGGTGTGGTTGTAGTGTGCAAGGCTGGTGTGGTTGTAGCTTGCAAGGTTGGTGTGGTTGTAGCGTGCAAGGCTGGTGTGGTTGTAGTGTGCAAGGCTGGTGTGGTTGTAGAGTGCAAGACTGGTGTGGTTGTAGTGTGCAAGGCTGGTGTGGTTGTAGTGTGCAAGGATGGTGTGGTTGTAGCTTCTGTGAGTGTCCAGGTAATGCACAGACAACAATACTGAAGACACACCTTGCAGAAGAAACTTTTATTAAGACGTTTCACTATGTGTAAAACTTTATCAAGTTATACTTTATCAACTCATGACTTGGTGAAGCTTTACGCAACAAAATGATGTTACCATTAAAGCCTGTTCTGTAATGTGTATTTTTTTCCTTCACTAGCATCTGTGTATGTTCTCTAGGAGGAACATCTCGCCTAACGTTAGTGACGTAAGTCACGTTAGTGACTTACTGGTGAGCTGTTTCTTCAACGCTTTCATAATCCACCTTATAATTTTCCTGGCCAAAGCATCATTTTATTGTCCTCTTTAGTAGTGTTGTTATTATCTAACATTGTGATACCTGGAAAAATGAACACATAAGCAGTAAAATGTGATCCTTTATTGACAACGTTTCGCCCACACAGTGGGCTTTATCAAGTCACAAACAGATCTGTTCGTGACTTGATAAAGCCCACTGTGTGGGCGAAACGTTGTCAATAAAGGCTCATATTTTACTGCTTATGTGTTTATTTTTCCATTGTGAGACCTACATCCCGTATATCATGTCTTAGCTCAGTGGTAAGATGTGACAGAGTTTTGTAGCCTCTACCCATATGAGTTAATTGTTTGTGCTCTAAGTAAACAGTCATTATCTTCTTCTAGCGTTGTAATTTGCTTGCTGATTTTGGCATCGTCTGTAGTGGGTGCTCTTGTTTATGCTTGCACCTTTGAGAATCACGAAGGTTGCTTCTGGTTCAGTGGTAGCGCCTTGCTTCACAGTGGAAGAACCTGGGGCGAGTGGAGACGTTAATCGTGTTTTCAGATGCTGTTGTTTAGCAGTAAATAAGCCGCTGGGTTTACTATTAACCAACAAGTTATAAAGGAAACATCAGATGAGGTTTGGGTCGTCCTGGATCCATTATTTCAGCCAAGGTATTGTGACTTGTTCTTCAGGAAGCCAGGTGTTAGCACAGTGTTGTGAGTCACATCCTGGCTGGCCTTGGAAATGAACCGAGGCAAGATAACATCTCTTAGCCTGTAATTCAACAATGTTAGGAAAAAAGTAATGGCACGAAGCTGTGGTTTGTGTTCTTGTGTATCAGATGTTAGAGTCAGAAAGAACATGGGTGCCAGGACAAGTTTGCTTGATAATTCTGCCCAAGTTCTGTTTTACTCAGAAATATATTAAAGTGAGCGTTTCCTCTGTTACGATGGTACCAGAGTGTACAAGACGCCTCGAAATCGGTCACAGGTATGCCACATTACTATATATGTATATTGGGTTACGATTAGCGCGCTGCTTCTCAAAAATCAAACAATACTACCCAGTTGTTTGACCTCTTGTTTGTAAAGATCTTGCTGACCACATTATTGCTTTTTTTTTCCCCTCTGTTGTGTTCTTTCACTTTGTGATGTTAATATTTTCCATAATCTTGTCCTAGAAGATAATTGACTTTTCATTAAATGGCTTCGCATATGTCATTTGAAGACTTTATGGCCATTAAGTTTACATGTCGTCAGAGTGACGTGCTCAGAGAGAAGCCTAGAGTGCTCTGCAAACATTGATTCAGCATCTTGATTAATGTCTTTGTATTTGTCAGAGTAGGTGTTAATACACCTTGGTCGTGTTAATACACCTTGGTCGTGTTACTGTTGAAGGAGTCTGGTAAGTGTAGCTAGGAACAACAGTGTAGTCGCTGTTAGTGTACATCCATCTAGAAGTATGAGTGTAAGTGGGTGTGCATTGTTGACAAAAATACCAAACACATATTTATAGTCCTCTGTGTACCACCACTAGTGTGTACCACTAGTGTGTGTACCACCAGTTTGTGTACCACCAGTGTGTCTACTACTAGTGTGTGTACCACCAGTTTGTGTACCACCAGTGTGTCTACTACTAGCGTGTGTACCACCAGTGTGCGAACCACTAGTGTGTGTACCACCAGTGTGTGTACCACCAGTGTGTACCACTAGTGTGTGAACCACTAGTGTGTGTACCACTAGTGTGTACTACCAGTGTGTGAACCACCAGTGTGTGTACCACTAGTGTGTACTACCAGTGTGTGAACGACCATTGTGTGTACCACTAGTGTGTACTACCAGTGTGTGTACCACCAGTGTGTGTACCACCAGTGTGTGTACCACCAATATAGTAGTGTGTGTAATTACGAACCTGTAACTACAGTAGCAGAGTTATGCTCATTGTTGCAGCATTTACTAATTCCCACATTAATGCATGCCACTCCTCAACCATTCTATTTGAGAAGAAAAAAAATTCCTACTATCTTTTCCACTCCATATTTTTCCCTCAATTTGCAGTTGTGGCCTCTTGTTGTCCTTGTTGCAGATACCAAGAAATTTTCTTCATCTACTCTTTCAAGACATATGTGGTTATCATGTCTCCTCTTTTCCTGGTGTCAGCCATCATGGGTAACTTTAATGTTTTCAACCTGTCATCGTAGGTCATGTTGCTCAAATCTGGCGGTCATTTTGTAGCTCTTTGTACATTGTCTAACTTTATGTGGTTTTTTTTTCAGGTGTGGGCACCACACAACTGCTTCATATTCCAAGTTATTAAAAAAATTCTTAACATTTCATAGTTTTCCATCGTAGCAGATGAGTTTCTCAAAATTTCGTTTATATGAACTTTCGTTGACTGTTTTTAATAACTACAGCTAGATCCCCTTTTCTATCTGATACTTTCAATATTTTGTTGCAGTCAGTATTCTTCACGTGGCCTGATTTCACTTTTTCCCATTTCCATTACGTGACATTTATCTACATTGATCAATCTATGTGGTCATTATATCCAGATCCTCTTGTAAGGATATAAAGTCTCTTTCATAATTTTACGTAATTCATTCAAAGACTCTCAGGTAAGGACCCACTAGGGGCGAGGGGGAAGTGGGGACAGACGAAGAATAGCCGGTGAGAGGAAGAGCTGAAGTAGAAGAGAAAGAGTCAGGACTAAACCCAACCGAATAATTTTTAATTTTACGTAAGATTTTTGCATCTGGAAACATATACATATATGTATTATTTTTTTATTTCGTTTTGTAAAGTATTGATATACATTAAAAACATTATTGGGACAAGCACAGACTCTTGTGGCACCCCTCTTGTGACATGTTTCCTCTTCAGACTCTTCACATTTTCCTTACAAAGTTTCTTATACAATGTATTAAGTCACATTTAATTCCTCCTATAAGTCGCAATTACTAAATTAGTGTTTCATGGGGAACTCTGTCAAAAGCTTTATTAAAGTTCAGATAAATACAATCTGCCAATCCATTTCTTTCCTGAACGATTTCCATAACTCTGTCATAGTGTTAACCTTAACAAATTTGATGTAGATCAATGTGCAGACCGAAAACCAAATTGTTTAACAAACTGGGGTTTTCCAATAATTTTACAACACTTGTCAAGGATGTAGTTTCAAGGGTCTTCCCTTTCTTTTAAATATACACACACAATATATGTGTCATCTTCCATATGTTTGCTAATTGGTTCTTGCTCTTGTCTACTACCTCCTTTTCAAAATTTCTAACTTTCTCCTTACATTTGTTTATTAATTTGTAGCCACCTTGAATTTTTTATTAATTTCATGATTGTCCCGCTCACCATATCGATTCCAAACCCCTTTTTTTTCTTCATAGTTCTCCAGCACCTTTCATTAAACCATTCTTTATTATTCTTATTACACTTATAAGCCACAATACACTAATGAGCCACAATACACTTATAAGCCACAATACACTTATGAGCCACAATACACTTATAAGCCACAATACACTTATAAGCCACAATACACTTATAAGCCACAATACACTTATGAGCCACAATACACTTATAAGCCACAATACACTTATAAGCCACAATACACTTATGAGCCACAATACATTTATAAGGCACAATACATTTATAAGCCACAATACACTTATGAACCACAATACACTTATGAACCACAATACACTTATGAGCTACAATACACTTATGAGCCACAATACACTTATGAGGTACAATACACTTATGAGCCACAATATACTTATGAGCCACAATACATTTATAAGGCACAATACATTTATAAGCCACAATACACAAAGTTGATCCCATGTATCAGAAATCTTCCCTATGAGGATAGACTGAGGGCCCTGAATCTGCACTCTCTAGAAAGGCGTAGAATTAGGGGGATATAATTGAGGTGTATAAATGGAAAACAGGAATAAATAAAGGGGATGTAAATAGCTTGCTAAAAATATCTAGCCAAGACAGGACTCGCAGCAATGGTCTTAAATTGAAAAAATTCAGTTTCAGGAAGGATATAGGAAAGCACTGGTTTGGTAATAGAGTTGTGGATGAGTAGAACAAACTCCCGAGTACCGTCATAGAAGCTGAAACGTTGTGTAATTTTAAAAATAGGTTAGATAAATACATGAGTTTGTGCGGGAGGGTGTGAGTTAGACCTGACTAACTTGTGCTACCAGGTCTGATGTCGTGCTCCTTCCTTAATTAAATATGACCTGACGTCACTAAGTTGGGTCATTGGCTTAATCCGGTAGGAGACTTGGACCTGCCTCTCATGGGCCAGTAGTGTGTGTGTGTGTGTGTGTGTACCTGCATTTTCTCACACAGTCAACTTTCTCACAGTGTTTAAGATTCATGTTTTTTTCGTGTGTTTGAGGATGTGTTTTGGCTGTCGTTCAGTTGTGTTGGTTCAGTGTGGCTGTGAGTCTTTACACACACACACAACGCCACATACCACCGCCCTCTTTATTGGCACCACTCCTCTTATTATCACTCTCCTCTTACTTGGGACACCAAGCGTGGGAACCAATACTGAGGTATATCCTCGTAGTAGTACACTGTGGGAACACTGAGGTATATCCTCAGGATAGTACAATGTGGGAACACTTAGGTATATCCTCAGGATAGTACAATGTGGGAACACTGAGGTATATCCTCAGGATAGTACAGTGTGGGAACACTGAGGTATATCCTCAGGATAGTACAATGTGGGAACACTGAGGTATATCCTCAGGATAGTACATTGTGGGAACACTGAGGTATATCCTCGGGATAGTACATTGTGGGAACACTGAGGTATATCCTCAGGATAGTACAATGTGGGAACACTGAGGTATATCCTCGGGATAGTACAGTGTGGGAACACTGAGGTATATCCTCAGGATAGTACAATGTGGGAACACTTAGGTATATCCTCAGGATAGTACAATGTGGGAACACTGAGGTATATCCTCAGGATAGTACAGTGTGGGAACACTGAGGTATATCCTCAGGATAGTACAGTGTGGGAACACTGAGGTATATCCTCAGGATAGTACAGTGTGGGAACACTGAGGTATATCCTCAGGATAGTACATTGTGGGAACACTGAGGTATATCCTCAGGATAGTACAATGTGGGAACACTTAGGTATATCCTCAGGATACTACAATGTGGGAACACTGAGGTATATCCTCTTGATAGTACAGTGTGGGAACACTGAGGAATATCATAAGGATAGTACAGTGTGGGAACACTGAGGAATATCCTCAGGATAGTACAGTGTGTGAACACTGAGGTATATATCTCAGGATAGCTGGAAGTCAGTGTGGGAACACTGAGGAATATCCTCAGGATAGTACAGTGTGGGAACACTGAGGTATATCTTCAGGATAGTACAGTGTGGGAACACTGAGTTATATCCTCAGGATAGTACAGTGTGGGAACACTGAGGAATATCCTCAGGATAGTACAGTGTGGGAACACTGAGTTATATCCTCAGGATAGTACAGTGTGGGAACACTGAGTTATATCCTCAGGATAGTACATTGTGGGAACACTGAGGTATATCCTCAGGATAGTACAGTGTGGGAACACTGAGGTATATCCTCAGGATAGTACAGTGTGGGAACACTGAGGTATATCCTCAGGATAGTACAATGTGGGAACACTGAGGTATATCCTCAGGATAGTACAGTGTGGGAACACTGAGGAATATCCTCAGGATAGTACAGTGTGGGAACACTGAGTTATATCCTCAGGATAGTACAGTGTGGGAACACTGAGGTATATCCTCAGGATAGTACAGTGTGGGAACACTGAGTTAGAGACAGTTGATGTGACTGGAATTAGCTGATAAAGTATATTCTAGTGATGTCAGTTTTGACACAACTGTGTTAAGTTGATTCACTGAAGTAACAACATTGTGTGAGGATAACTTTCACTCCTCACGGTGACTGATCCTCACGGTGACTGATCCTCACGGTGACTGATCCTCACGGTGACTGATCCTCACGGTGACTGATCCTCACGGTGACTGATCCTCACGGTGACTGATCCTCACGGTGACTGATCCTCACGGTGACTGATCCTCACGGTGACTGATCCTCACGGTGACTGATCCTCACAGTGACTGATCCTCACGGTGACTGATCCTCACAGTGACTGATCCTCACGGTGACTGATCCTCACAGACTGATCCTCACGGTGACTGATCCTCACAGACTGATCCTCACGGTGACTGATCCTCACGGTGACTGATCCTCACGGTGACTGATCCTCACGGTGACTGATCCTCACGGTGACTGATCCTCACGACTGATCCTCACGTGACTGATCCTCACGGACTGATTCAGGACTGATCCTCACGGTGACTGATCCTCACAGTGACTGATCCTCACGGTGACTGATCCTCACAGTGACTGATCCTCACGGTGACTGATCCTCACGGTGACTGATCCTCACAGTGACTGATCCTCAGTGACTGATCTCAGTGACTGATCCTCACGGTGACTGATCCTCGGTGACTGATCTCACGGTGACTGATCCTCACAGTGACTGATCCTCACGGTGACTGATCTACTGACTGATCCTCACAGTGACTGATCCTCACGGTGACTGATCCTCACGGTGACTGATCCTCACTGACTGATCCTCGCTGACTGATCCTAACAGTGACTGATCCTCACAGTGACTGATCCTCACGGTGACTGATCCTCACGGTGACTGATCCTCACAGTGACTGAATCTCACAGTGACTTGATTCTCACGGTGACTGAACCTCAGTTACTGATCCTCATGGTGACTGATCCTCAGTGACTTATCCTCACAGTGACTGATCCTCACAGTGACTGATCCTCACGTGACTGATCCTACAGTGACTGATCCTCACAGTGACTGAAACCTCACGTGACTGATCCTCACGGTGACTGATCCTCACAGTGACTCGTATCCCCACAGTGACTGATCCTCACGGTGACTGATCCTCACAGTGACTGATCCTCATGTGACTGATCCTCAGTGACTTATCCTCACAGTGACAGATCCTCTCGTTGACTGATTCTCACAGTGACTGATCCTCACAGTGACTGATCCTCACATTGATCCTCAGTGACTCATCCTCACAATGACTGATCCTCATGGTGACTGATCCTGTCAGTGACTATCCCGTACATGACAATCCTCACGGTGACTGATCTCACAGTGACTGATCCTCACAGTGACTGATCCTCACAGTGTGACCTAGTGTGATCTCACAGTGACTGATCCTCAGATGATTGATCCTCAGGTGACTTCATCCTCACATGGATCCTCACGATGACTGTCGCTCACGTGCTGTCTCAGGTGACTTCTCAGTGACTGATCTGTCAGGACTGACCTCACACGTGTGTCACTCACTGTACTGATCTCAGATGACTCTCACACTGTGTCACCCAGGCTGTACTGTCAATCCTACACGTATGTACTGTCAGGCTGTACTGTCATCACTGCCTCACACTGTGTGTCACCCAGGCTGTACTGTCAACTGCCTCACACTGTGTGTCACTCAGGCTGTACTGTACACTGCCTCACACTGTGTGTCACCCAGGCTGTACTGTTACACTGCCTCACACTGTGTGTCACCAGGCTGTACTGTCACACTGCCTCACACGTGTAGTCACTCAGGCTGTACTGTCACACTGCCTCACACTGTGTGTCACCCAGGCTGTACTGTCACACTGCCTCACACTGTGTGTCACTCAGGCTGTACTGTCACACTGCCTCACACTGTGTGTCACTCAGGCTGTACTGTCACACTGCCTCACACTGTGTGTCACCCAGGCTGTACTGTCACACTGCCTCACACTGTGTGTCACTCAGGCTGTACTGTCACACTGCCTCACACTGTGTGTCACCAAGGCTGTACTGTCACACTGCCTCACACTGTGTGTCACTCAGGCTGTACTGTCACACTGCCTCACACTGTGTGTCACTCAGGCTGTACTGTCACACTGCCTCACACTGTGTGTCACCCAGGCTGTACTGTCACACTGCCTCACACTGTGTGTCACTCAGGCTGTACTGTCAACTGCTCACACTGTGTGTCACCAGGCTGTACTGTCACACTGCCTCACACTGTGTGTCACTCAGGCTGTACTGTCACACTGCCTCACACTGTGTGTCACTCAGGCTGTACTGTCACACTGCCTCACACTGTGTGTCACCCAGGCTGTATGTCACTGCCTCACACTGTGTGTCACCAGGCTGTACTGTCACACTGCCTCACACTGTGTGTCACCCAGGCTGTACTGTCACACTGCCTCACACTGTGTGTCACCAGGCTGTACTGTCACACTGCTCACACTGTGTGTCACCAGGCTGTACTGTCACTGCCTCACACTGTGTGTCACCCAGGCTGTACTGTCACACTGCCTCACACTGTGTGTCACTCAGGCTGTACTGTCACACTGCCTCACACTGTGTGTCACCAGGCTGTACTGTCACACTGCCTCACACTGTGTGTCACTCAGGCTGTACTGTCACACTGCCTCACACTGTGTGTCACCAGGCTGTACTGTCACACTGCCTCACACTGTGTGTCACCCAGGCTGTACTGTCACACTGCCTCACACTGTGTGTCACCCAGGCTGTACTGTCACACTGCCTCCACTGTGTGTCACTCAGGCTGTACTGTCACACTGCCTCACACTGTGTGTCACCCAGGCTGTACTGTCACACTGCCTCACACTGTGTGTCACTCAGGCTGTACTGTCACACTGCCTCACACTGTGTGTCACCAGGCTGTACTGTCACACTGCCTCACACTGTGTGTCACCCAGGCTGTACTGTCACACTGCCTCACACTGTGTGTCACCCAGGCTGTACTGTCACACTGCCTCACACTGTGTGTCACCCAGGCTGTACTGTCACACTGCCTCACACTGTGTGTCACCCAGGCTGTACTGTCACACTGCCTCACACTGTGTGTCACTCAGGCTGTACTGTCACACTGCCTCACACTGTGTGTCACCCAGGCTGTACTGTCACACTGCCTACACGTGTCACAGTGATGTCACCAGCTGTCACCTGTCACCACTGCACCTCACACTGTGTGTCACCCAGGCTGTACTGTCACACTGCCTCCTCACTGTGTGTCACCAGGCTGTACTGTCACACTGCCTCACACTGTGTGTCACTCAGGCTGTACTGTCACACTGCCTCACACTGTGTGTCACCCAGGCTGTACTGTCACACTGCCTCATGTGTCACCAGGCTGTACTGTCAACTGCCCCACACTGTGTGTCATCACTGTCTGTCACTGCTCACACTGTGTGTCACCCAGGCTGTACTGTCACACTGCCTCACACTGTGTGTCACCCAGGCTGTACTGTCACACTGCCTCACACTGTGTGTCACTCCAGGCTGTGACTGTCACACTGCCTCACACTGTGTGTGTCACCCAGGCTGTACTGTCACACTGCCTCACACTGTGTGTCACTCAGGCTGTACTGTCACACTGCCTCACACTGTGTGTCACCCAGGCTGTACTGTCACACTGCCTCACACTGTGTGTCACCCAGGCTGTACTGTCACACTGCCTCACACTGTGTGTCACCCAGGCTGTACTGTCACACTGCCTCACACTGTGTGTCACTCAGGCTGTACTGTACACTGCCTCACACTGTGTGTCACCCAGGCTGTACTGTCACACTGCCTCACACTGTGTGTCACCCAGGCTGTACTGTCACACTGCCTCACACTGTGTGTCACCCAGGCTGTACTGTCACACTGCCTCACACTGTGTGTGTCACCCAGGCTGTACTGTCACACTGCCTCACACTGTGTCACCCAGGCTGTACTGTCACACTGCCTCACACTGTGTGTCACTCAGATTGTACTGTCACTGCCTCACACTGTGTGTCACCCAGGCTGTACTGTCACACTGCCTCACACTGTGTGTCACCCAGGCTGTACTGTCACACTGCCTCACACTGTGTTTCACCCAGGCTGTACTGTCACACTGCCTCACACTGTGTGTGTCACCCAGGCTGTACTGTCACACTGCCTCACACTGTGTGTGTCACCCAGGCTGTACTGTCACACTGCCTCACACTGTATGTCACTCAGGCTGTATTGTCACACTGCCTCACACTGTGTGTCACTCAGGCTGTACTGTAACACTGCCTCACACTGTGTGTGTCACCCAGGCTGTACTGTCACACTGCCTCACACTGTGTGTCACCCAGGCTGTACTGTCACACTGCCTCACACTGTGTGTGTCACCCAGGCTGTACTGTCACACTGCCTCACACTGTGTGTCACCCAGGCTGTACTGTCACACTGCCTCACACTGTGTGCTCACCAGGCTGTACTGTCACACTGCCTCACACTGTGTTGTCACTCAGGCTGTACTGTCACACTGCCTCACACTGTGTGTCACTCAGGCTGTACTGTCACACTGCCTCACACTGTGTGTCACTCAGGCTGTACTGTCACACTGCCTCACACTGTGTGTCACTCAGGCTGTACTGTCACACTGCCTCCCACTGTGTGTGTCACCCAGGCTGTACTGTCACACTGCCTCACACTGTGTTGTCACTCAGGCTGTACTGTCACACTGCCTCACACTGTGTGTCACCCAGGCTGTACTGTCACACTGCCTCACACTGTGTGTGTCACCCAGGCTGTACTGTCACACTGCCTCACACTGTGTGTGTCACCCAGGCTGTACTGTCACACTGCCTCACACTGTGTGTGTCACCCAGGCTGTACTGTCACACTGCCTCACACTGTGTGTCACTCAGGCTGTACTGTCACACTGCCTCACACTGTGTGTCACCAGGCTGTACTGTCACACTGCCTCACACTGTGTGTCACTCAGGCTGTACTGTCACACTGCCTCACACTGTGTGTCACTCAGGCTGTATGTCACACTGCCTACACTTTGCACTGGGCTGTACTGTCCACTGCCTCACACTGTGTGTCACCCAGGCTGTATGTCACACTGCCTCACACTGTGTCCCCACTGCTTCCACTACCCAGGCTGTACTGTCACACTGCCTCACTACTGTGTATGTCACTCAGGCTGTACTGTCACACTGCTCTCACTTGTATAGGTCACCTCCATGGTCAGGCTGTACTGTCACACTGCCTCACACTGTGTGTGTCACCCAGGCTGTACTGTCACACTGCCTCACACTGTGTATGTCACTCAGGCTGTACTGTCACACTGCCTCACACTGTGTGTGTCACCCAGGCTGTACTGTCACACTGCCTCACACTGTGTGTGTCTCCCAGGCTGTACTGTCACACTGCCTCACACTGTGTGTGTCACCCAGGCTGTACTGTCACACTGCCTCACACTGTGTATGTCACTCAGGCTGTACTGTCACACTGCCTCACACTGTGTGTCACTCAGGCTGTACTGTCACACTGCCTCACACTGTGTGTCACTCAGGCTGTACTGTCACACTGCCTCACACTGTGTGCCACTCAGGCTGTACTGTCACACTGCCTCACACTGTGTATGTCACTCAGGCTGTACTGTCACACTGCCTCACACTGTGTGTCACCCAGGCTGTACTGTCACACCGCCTCACACTGTGTGTGTCACCCAGGCTGTACTGTCACACTGCCTCACACTGTGTGCCACTCAGTCTGTACTGTCACACTGCCTCACACTGTGTATGTCACTCAGGCTGCACTTTCTCACTGCTTCACACAGTGTATATATAGTGTGTCGCAAAGACTAAACTTCCCCGCACTTTATTACTTGCATAATAAGTAAAAACATTCTGTATTCCAGCCTGAAGCGTATTACAAAATTTTGGTATATTTACATATTACAAGATGTAACTCCGTATTTGCCGGTGTTTGTATCTCCTTCACCCACAGTAAGAGAGTAACATACTAACACATGTTAGTAGTTTACTCTCTTACTGGAAGAGATTAAATTCTGCCGGCAAGGCGGCTTGTTTATTGTGGATACCATATCTATCCTGTGGAGGGTACCACAAGAACATTTGGGTACACCAAAGGCCTAGAAACCTAGCCCCAAAAGGATGTACAGATGTGCTGTAAGGCAATCCTCTAACTTGCTGTGTGGACGTCAGTTTGACGGAGTCCCTAGATTAGCAGGGTAGGGGCTGCTGCACTCCCAGGTTGCTGTGTGGACGTCAGTGTGACGGAGTCCCTAGATTAGCAGTGTAAGGGCTGCTGCACTCCCAGGTTGCTGTGTGGACGTCAGTTTGACGGAGTCCCTAGATTAGCAGTGTAAGGGCTGCTGCACTCCTAGGTTGCTGTGTGGACGTCAGTGTGACGGAGTCCCTAGATTAGCAGTGTAGGGGCTGCTGCACTCCTAGGTTGCTGTGTGGACGTCAGTTTGACGGAGTCCCTAGATTAGCAGTGTAGGGGCTGCTGCACTCCTAGGTTGCTGTGTGGACGTCAGTTTGACGGAGTCCCTAGATTAGCAGTGTAGGGGCTGCTGCACTCCCAGGTTGCTGTGTGGACGTCAGTTTGACGGAGTCCCTAGATTAGCAGTGTAAGGGCTGCTGCACTCCCAGGTTGCTGTGTGGACGTCAGTTTGACGGAGTCCCTAGATTAGCAGTGTAAGGGCTGCTGCACTCCCAGGTTGCTGTGTGGACGTCAGTTTGACGGAGTCCCTAGATTAGCAGTGTAGGGGCTGCTGCACTACTAGGTTGCTGTGTGGACGTCAGTTTGACGGAGTCCCTAGATTAGCAGTGTAGGGGCTGCTGCACTTCCAGGTTGCTGTGTGGACGTCAGTTTGACGGAGTCCCTAGATTACCAGTGTAAGGGCTGCTGCACTCCCAGGTTGCTGTGTGGACGTCAGTTTGACGGAGTCCCTAGATTAGCAGTGTAAGGGCTGCTGCACTCCTAGGTTGCTGTGTGGACGTCAGTTTGACGGAGTCCCTAGATTAGCAGTGTAAGGGCTGCTGCACTCCCAGGTTGCTGTGTGGACGTCAGTTTGACGGAGTCCCTAGATTAGCAGTGTAAGGGCTGCTGCACTCCCAGGTTGCTGTGTGGACGTCAGTTTGACGGAGTCCCTAGATTAGCAGTGTAGGGGCTGCTGCACTCCCAGGTTGCTGTGTGGACGTCAGTTTGACGGAGTCCCTAGATTAGCAGTGTAGGGCTGCTGCACTCCCAGGTTGCTGTGTGTGCTTCAGTTTGACGGAGTCCCTAGTTTAAAGCAGTGTATGGCTGCACCAGTCTTTTGGGACGTCAGTTTGACGGAGTCCTAGATTACAGTGTAGGGCTGCTGCACTAGTGCTGTGTGGAGTCAGTTTGACGGAGTCCCTAGATTAGCAGTGTGGGGCTGCTGCACTCCAGTTGTCTGCTTGTGTTTGTAGTGAGTATTGACGCTGTTGTTAGTGGGCTATTAGAGTTGTGTGTGGTGTTGTAGTGTTGTGTGTTGTGGTGCTGAGTATTGTACTGCTGTGTGTAGTGGTGCTGAGTATTGTACTGCTGTGTGTTGTGGTGCTGAGTATTGTACTGCTGTGTGTTGTGGTGTTGAGAGTTGTGGTGTTGAGTGTTGTGGTGCTGTGTGTTGTGGTGCTGAGTATTGTACTGCTGTGTGTTGTGGTGTTGAGTGTTGTGGTGCTGTGTGTTGTGGTGGTGAGTGTTGTGGTGGTGAGTGTTGTGCTGCTGATGTTGTGTGCTGAGTGTTGTGGGCTGTGTTGTGGTGCTGAGTGTTGTGGTTCTGTGTTGTGGTGCCGTGTTGTGGTGCTGAGTGTTGTGCTGTGTGTTGTGGCGCTGTGTTGTGCTGAGTGTTGTGGTGCTGTGTGTTGTGTTGCTGTGTATTGTGGTGGTGAGTGTTGTGGTGGTGAGTGTTGTGGTGCTGTGTTGTGCTGAGGTGTTGTGGCGCTGTGTTGTGCTGAGTGTTGTGGTGCTGTGTGTTGTGGTGCCGTGTGTTGTGTTGCTGTGTATTGTGGTGGTGAGTGTTGTGGTGCTGAGTGTTGTGGTGCTGAGTGTTGAGGTGCTGAGTGTTGTGGTGCTGAGTGTTGTGGTGCTGTGTGTTGTGGTGCTGAGTGTTGTGGTGCTGAGTGTTGTGGTGCTGAGTGTTGTGGTGCTGAGTGTTGTGGTGCTGAGTGTTGTGGTGCTGAGTGTTGTGGTGCTGGTGTTGTGGTTGCTGAGTGTTGTGGTGGGTTGGTGTGAGTGTTGTGGTGCTGAGTGTTGTGGTGCTGAGTGTTTAGGTGCTGAGTGTTGTGGTGCTGAGTGTTGAGGTGCTGAGTGTTTTGGTGCTGAGTGTTGTGGTGCTGAGTGTTTGGTGGGTGTGGGTGCTGGAGTGTGTGAGTGTTGAGGTGCTGAGTGTTGTGGTGCTGAGTGTTGTGGTGCTGAGTGTTGTGGTGCTGAGTGTTGTGGTGCTGAGTGTTGAGGTGCTGAGTGTTGTGGTGCTGAGTGTTGTGGTGCTGAGTGTTTGGTGCTGAGTGTTGGGTGCTGAGTGTTGTGGTGCTGAGTGTTGTGGTGCTGAGTGTTGTGGTGCTGAGTGTTGTGGTGCTGAGTGTTGTGGTGCTGAGTGTTGTGGTGCTGAGTGTTGTGGTGCTGAGTGTTGAGGTGCTGAGTGTTGTGGTGCTGAGTGTTGTGGTGCTGAGTGTTGTGGTGCTGAGTGTTGAGGTGCTGAGTGTTTTGGTGCTGAGTGTTGTGGTGCTGAGTGTTGTGGTTCTGAGTGTTGTGGTGCTGAGTGTTGTGGTGCTGAGTGTTGTGGTGCTGAGTGTTGAGGTGCTGAGTGTTGTGGTGCTGGTTCAGGGTGAATGGACTCTGCAGTGATGCGCACTTGGTTCAAGGTCACCACCTCAACCACCACCATGTCCACCACCTCTACCTTTACCATCACCACCACAACCACCATCTCCATCACCTCTACCACCAGCAACACCTCCACCACTTCTACTTCTACCATCACCCCAACTATCAGTACATCCTCACTCACCACCAACACTGTTTCCACCAATTCTTCCACCAGCATTTCCACCACTTACTCCTCCACCATAACCACCATCATAAAAGAATCCACCAGCGCTTTTGTATTCAGAAGCAAATGATGAAGCGATTAGTGGAATTATAGGTAAAGAAAAGTGGTGTGGAGTGGAACTTAGCGTATGAGAGGCCTTTATAAAACAGACGTGATATAAGGAGGGTGGTGTATATGGAGAGTAAACTAGAGCTGAGGAGAGTGGCGAGGGAATCTAAAAAGAAAACAAATGAGTGTGTGCGTGAGGTTCTGTCAACAAATCTTGCTGAGAATAAGAAAAAGTTTTGGAGTGAGATTAATAGGTTGAGAAAGCCGAGGGAACGAATGGATTTGACAGTTAAAAACAGAAGAGGAGAGTTATGAGATGGGGAGGTGGAGAGAATATTTTGAGGAATTGTTAAATGTTAATGAAGAAAGGGAGGCAGCGATTTCATGCATTTTAATTGGGTAAGGTTTGTCAGGAAACAGGAACAGTGTTTCCTGACGCGGGTCTTAGCTGTATGATGACCCGCAGCTGGAGCTTTTGATCAACATACCGAGGCTTTCCGTTGGGTTACCGGGCCACCCCTTTAAAAATTATGGTTATGATTACAACCATTTATTTCATGCATTGGCTAGGGATTTATATCATCTTAAGAATTAGGAGGAGCCATATGTGAGTGTGGGAAGGTGCCTGATGCAGTGGGTAAAATGAAAGTGGTTTAAACAACTGGTATTGATGGGATCAAGATAGAAATGTTATAAGGGATACAGTTTTGGAGTGGCTGGTACAGTTGGTACTTTCGTTCAATAAATCTATGAAAGAGGTGAAGGTATTGGCAGTGTGTGCATAGTTCCTTTTCATCAAGGAAATGGGAACATATTTTAAACAATATTTCGATAAAGGTAAGGAAGTTTTCGTTGCATTTATGGAATTAGAAAAGGCATACGATAGGGTAGATAGGGGAGCAACGTGGCAGATGTTGCAAGTGTATGGAATAGGTGGTAGGTTACTGAAAGCAGTTAAGAATTGTATGAGAATAGTGAGGCACAGGTTAGAGTATGTAGGAGAGAGGGAAATTATTTTCCAGTGGAAGTAGGTCTTAGAAAGGGATGCGTGATGCACCGTGTTTTTCAACATATTTATTGATGAGGATGTAAAATAAGTTAATGATAGGGTGCTGGGGAGAGGTGTGGCATTAAAATACCTAAACTCTAATACAAAATGGGAGTTGTCACAGTTGCTTTTTGCCGATGACACTGTGCTTTTGAGAGATACTGAAGAAAAAATGGAAGGTTGGTGGACGAACGTATGAACAGAAGAAAATTAATAATGAAATTAATAGGAGGGTATGGAATAGTTAATTTAATAGGAGGGTATGTAACAGAAGGAAATTAATAGTGAACATAGGAAGGAGCAAGGTGACGAGGGGGACAATCGATTTAGGTGATAAAAGATTAGATATCAAATTGGAAGGAGGGAGTATAGAGGACGTGAATATGTTCAGATATTTGGGAGTGGATTTGTCGGCGGATGGGTCTATGAAAGACGAGGTAAACTTATAGAACTGAGGGGAAAAAGGTTGGTGGTGCACTGAGTCATCTGTGGAGACAATGTTATCCATGGAGGCAAAAAAAGGAATGTATGAGAATATAGTGATACCAACACTCATGTACTGTATATGTCATTATTGTACCAGCAATGTAAGTCTTATGTATTATATATTATATATATATATATATATATATATATATATATATATATATATATATATAGTGTGTGTGTGTGTGTGTGTGTGGGTGTAGTGGTGGCGGTATACGTTCCCAACACACCTGTTGTTGTTTTGACAGTTTGTGTGTAGTATGGTGCTAGTCTGATGGTACGCTTGTTGAGGTGGTGCACTTCCCTGTACACACAGATGGTACTCTTATTGAGGTGGTGCACTTCCCTGCACACACAGATGGTACGCTTGTTGAGGTGGTGCACTTCCCTGTACACACAGATGGTGCTCTTGTTGAGGTGGTGCACTTCCCTGTACATACAGATGGTGCTCTTGTTGAGGTGGTGCACTTCCCTGCACATACAGATGGTACGCTTGTTGAGGTGGTGTACTTCCCTGTACACACAGATGGTACTCTTATTGAGGTGGTGCACTTCCCTGCACACACAGATGGTACGCTTGTTGAGGTGGTGTACTTCCCTGCATTCACAGATGGTACGCATGTTGAGGTGGTGTACTTCCCTGCATTCACAGATGGTACGCATGTTGAGGTGGTGTACTTCCCTGCATTCACAGATGGTACGCATGTTGAGGTGGTGTACTTCCCTGCACTCACAGATGGTACTGTGACAACAAAATGCAAGGAGGCAGAGGAGAGGTTTGTTCCCAAGGGAAACAGAAGTAATGGGAAGACCAGAACGAGTCCTTGGTTCACCCAAAGGTGTAGGGAGGCAAAAACTAAGTGTACTAGAGAATGGAAAAAGTACAGAAGATAAAGGACCCAGGAAAATAAAGAGATTAACCGAAGAGCCAGAAATGAATATGCACAGATAGGAAGGGAGGTTCAGCGACAATACGAAAATGACATAGCATCATAAGTCAAGTCTGACCTGAAGCTATTGTATAACCACATCAGGAGGAAACAACAGTCAGTGACCAGGTAATCAGGCTGAGGAAGGAAGGTGGGGAGTTCACAAGAAACGACCAAGAGGTATGTGAGGAGCTCAACATGAGATTTAAAGAAGTATTTACAGAGGAGACAGGAAGGACTCCAGGAATTCAGAATAGGGAGGTATACCAACAAGTGCTGGATGAAATACACACAACCGAGGAGGAGGTGAAGAAGCTGCTATGTGAACTCGATACCTCAAAAGCGGTGAGACCTGACATTTCTCCGTGGGTCCTTAGAGAGGGAGCAGAGATGTGTGTGCCACTAACAAAAATCTTCAACACATCCATTGAAACTGGGCAACTACCTGAGGTGTGGAAGATGGCAAATGTAGTCCCAATTTTTTAGAAAGGAGACAGACACGAGGCATTAAACTACAGACCTGTGTCACTGACGTGTATAGTATGCAAAGTCATGGAGAAGATCATCAGGAGGAGAGTGGTGGAGCACCTAGAAAGACACAAGCTTATAAACGACAACCAGCACGGTTTCAAGGAAGGAAAATCCTGTGTCACAAACCTACTGGAGTTTTATGACAAGGTAACAGAAGTAAGACACGAGAGAGAGGGGTGGATAGACTGCATTTTCTTGGACTGCAAGAAGGCGTTCGACACAGTTCCTCACAAGAGGTTAATGCGAAAGCTAGAGGATCAGGCACACGTAACAGGAAAGGCACTGCAATGGATCAGAGAATATCTGACAGGGAGGCAACAACGAGTCATGGTACGTGACGAGGTGTCAGAGTGTGCACCTGTGACGATTGGGGTTCCACAGGGGTCAGTCCTAGGCCCTGTGCTGTTTTTGGTATATGTGAATGACATAACGGAAGGGATAGACTCAGAAGTGTCCCTGTTTGCAGATGATGTGAAGTTAATGAGAAAAATTAAATCAGTCGAGGATCAGGCAGGACTACAAAGAGACCTGGACAGGCTACAAGCCTGGTCCAGTAACTGGCTCCTTGAATTTAACCCTGCCAAATGTAAAGTCATGAAGATAGGGGAAGTGCAAAGAAGACGCAGACAGAGTATAGTCTAGGTGGCCAAAGACTGCAAACCTCACTCAAGGAAAAAGATCTTGGGGTGAGTATAATACCGAGCACATCTCCTGAGGCACACATCAATCAGATAACTGCTGCAGCATACGGGCGGCTGGCAAACCTAAGAATAGCGTTCCGATACCTCACTAAGGAATCGTTCAAGACTCTGTACACCATATACGTCAGGCCTATACTGGAGTATGCAACACCAGTTTGGAACCCACACCTGGTCAAGCACGTCAAGAAATTAGAGAAAGTGCAAAGGTTTGCAACAAGACTAGTCCCAGAGCTAAGGGGATTGTCCTACGAAGAAAGGTTAATGGAAATCGGCCTGACGACACTAGAAGACAGGAGGGTTATGGGAGACATGACAACGACATATAAAATACTGCGAGGAATAGATAAGGTGGACAGAGACTAGATGTTCCAGAGAGGGGACACAGAAACAAGGGGTCACAATTGGAAGTTGAAGACTCCTATGAGTCAAAAAGATGTTAGGAAGTATTTCTTCAGTCATAGAGTTGTCAGGAAGTGGAATAGCCTAGAAAGTGACGTAGTAGAGGCAGGAACCATACATAGTTTTAAGACTAGGTTTGATAAAGCTCATGGAGCAGGGAGAGAGAGGACCTATTAGCAATCAGTGAAGAGGCGGGGCCAGGAGCTATGAATCGACCCCTGCAACCATAAATAGGTGAGTACAAATAGGTGGTTCTTAGTATTTCAAACAGGTGGTGGTACTGGTGCTGGTCTTGGTGGTGGTGGTGCTGGTCTTGGTGGTGCTGGTCGTGGTGGTGCTGGTCTTGGTGGTGCTGGTCGTGGTGGTGCTGGTGATCTCGTGTGAGTGCATTATCTTTGACAAAGAACGTGTTAGAAGTGTTGCTTTTTATTATTATAATAAAAAATAAGCGCTAAATCTACAAAGGTCATACAGCGCATTGTTGTTCATTGCTCTCACCTGGTTGGCTGATCAAGCTAGGCCGGCGATTACCTTGTTTCTGGTGGCCATAGTGAGACTGTTTACTCAAGGTTGGTCACGTGTGCCCCCTTATAGGATGGGTAGCAGATTGTGATAGTCTTGACCCACTCAAATGTTTCTGCAGGAGTCATTGTCCAGGGTTACCTGTGCTGGGTCATAACTCCTCTCTGACATGTTAACATGTCACATTGTCCAGGGTTACCTGTGCTGGGTCATAACTCCTCTCTGACATGTTAACATGTCACATTGTCCAGGGTTACCTGTGCTGGGTCATAACTCCTCTCTGACATGTTAACATGTCACATTGTCCAGGGTTACCTGTGCTGGGTCATAACTCCTCTCTGACATGTTAACATGTCACATTGTCCAGGGTTACCTGTGCTGGGTCATAACTCCTCTCTGACATGTTAACATGTCACATTGTCCAGGGTTACCTGTGCTGGGTCATAACTCCTCTCTGACATGTTAACATGTCACATTGGCCAGGGTTACCTGTGCTGGGTCATAACTCCTCAATATGTATAAGGCTCAATATGTATATTGAGCCTTCAGTACCCTCCACCCCCATCCGACATTTTCATTTTGACCTCATCTGGGGTAATTTACCCCGGTGCCTCGACCTAGAACCTGGAGTGA
>WNWK01011256.1:0-65495 GCA_009830355.1 Cherax destructor
GTATGGAATGGGTAAATTTTGAAGGCTTAAAGAGTTTTAGGGAGGATAGTGAGGCTCAGGTTGGGGGTGTGTAGGAGAGGGAGATTACTGGGGGAAAAAGAGGTCTTAGACGGGGATGTGTAATGTTATCATGGTTGTTTAATATATTTATAGATGGGGTTGTAAAAGTAGTAAATGCTAGGGTGTTGGGGAGGGGGGGGGATTAAATTATGGGGAATTAAGTAAATGGGAGTTGAAAATTTTTTTTTTTGCTGATGATACTGTGCTTAGGGGAGATTCTAAAAAAAAGGGTTAAAGGTTAGTGGCCCAGTTTGGGGGGGTGTGAAAAATTAGAAAGTTGAAAGTGAAATATATAAGATTAAGGTGATGAGGGATAAAACCCATTTAAAAAAAGGGAAAAATTGGATATCACATTGGAGAGGGGTTTATGGAAAAGGAAATGTTTTCAGATTTTTTGGGAGTTAAGGGCACGGAGGGTTTTTTATGGGATGGGGAACCCAAGAATTGATAAAGGGAAAAAAGGTGAGTGGTGCGTTGAGGATTTGGGAGACAAAAACTTATCCATGGAGGCAAAGAAGGGAATGTACGAAAGTATAGTTCCAACACTTTTTAAGGGTGGAAGCAGGGGTTGCAAATGCTGCAGCGAGGAGGCGGGGGAGGCAGTGGAGATGTCTTGTCTGGGCCCAAATTTTAAATATTATGCAGAAAATTCAAGGGGGGAAATTAGGAAAGGTGGGATTTACTAAAAGACGGGAGTGCTGAAGGGGGGTTGTTGAGGTGGTTTTCATTTAGAGAGAATGGATCAAAGTAGAATGATTTTGAGAGCGTATAAATCTGTAGAAGGAAGGAGGGGTAGGGTCGTCCTTGGGTTGGAGGGGGGGGGAAAGGGAGGTTTGTGGGTGGGGGGGTTTGGGACCTCCAGCAAGCTTTTAAAAAAGGGTTAGATGGGAGAAATGGAGAAAAATTTTTTGGGGACCGGGACGAGCTGTTGGAGTGTGAGCAGGGTAACATTTTGTGAAGGGATTGAAGGAAACCAGTTAATTGATTTAGTTGGACTTGAGTCCGGGGAAAAGGGAAGTACAATGCCAGCACTTTATAGGAGGGGTCGGGGATGGGGTGACAGCTGGGGGGGGGCTTATTCTGTTTTCCGGATCTGAGCGCCCGCAAAAAAGGGATTTTTATGGTGGGGTGAAAGGGGAAAAGATGAAAGTTTTTTTTTTGGGGATTTTTTTTTGGGTCACCCTCCCCGGGTGGGAGCCCCCGACTTGTTGAAAAAAATTCTGTAATTTCAAAAAACATTGAATTAATGAAAATTTAAGGATGAAGCTTACTGGTACCTGATTTGGGGAAATAATGACAGAACAAGAACAGGGACAATTTTAAATTTGAAAACCCCTTCAGGGTTTCAGGAATTGTTCAGCATAATAAATTATCAGGATGATGTTAAAGTAAGGAGGTGGGTTTTTAATATTAGCTTTGAAGTGGCTGGCAGATAGAGACTAAGAATGATTGTAATGGTTTAGAAAACCAAATGTTGAAGAATGAGACACTTGTGCAACATTTCACCAGCCAGTGGCTTCTTGAGTTCACAGGGAAGAATGGTTGAAGGTGAGAGGAGTCCAGGCAATCAGTCCCTCAGCCTGGAGTTGATGTTCAGTCCATCAACTAGAAAAGCATAGCATACACCAGGAGAGGGTTCCGGTCAACGCCCACGGCCCTGTCTGTGACCAGGCCTCATACTGGCTTAAATTTAAACATTGATGGAGTAGAAGCAAGAGGAGGTAGAGTCCTCATCTCCACTGTTCTCTCTGTATTGGACTGAAGAAGTCACTGGCTGCAGAAACATTTCCACTGTAAACATTCATGCTGCATGTCTCATTCCTCAGATCTCTGGAATCTTCAGGTGGGGGTACTCCCACAGTTTATAGTCCTTTAACCTTAAACTGTCCACACAGAGATCTACGTCACGCACTGTCTCCATTTTGAAAAAAAAAAATAAACTATTTTTTTTTTTTTTAAAATGAAGGTTTATTTTTATAAACAGGATAGGCTAAAAAATTTAGGCTCAGTACTTACCGAGATATAAGCCCGACAAGTTGGTTGATTTGTTACCTGATTATAACAACAAGTCCTGCCTTGTGTGTGCTAATGCCGATATACTTTTTTTTAGTTTTTATTTTAATTACACAATTTTTATGGTTCTGGTAATTACAATTTATATAGTTCTCAGATTTCATGAGCAATCTTTGTTCAACACTAATATTATAAGTGCTGAAATAGTACTCAAATAGTCACACGACACCACAACAGGTGAACAATTTCACCTGCCATGGTCATTTACTATTGTCTATAAATATATACAAAGTATTTATAGGTCCCAGCACTATTCTAGAATCTTATATATATGGAAACTCTGAAGAATGGTGTGTTATGACAATTGTCAGATAACTACTGATGAGGCAGTGACATTGATGAAGGAATGTGTGCAAGGAACCCTTTGCTTTGCTTTAACAACTGCACTATCATCTGGTCTATCATTCATCTGTCATCATCCATCATCTGGCTATTTGACCAATATCTAATGGTTCATCAAGTTCATCATCTATTTGGCCTGGCTGACTGGTCTCTTTTAATACTGTTTATGTAAAATGGATACAACATAAACTCCTTGACTATTAGCATATACACATAAAACTGACAGCCCAATGACATTGATGAATGAATGCCAGGTCCCTGCTTTGTTTTCTGACCTCAGATTCGTCTATCTATCTGTCCATCTGTCTATCTGTCTGTGTTCTGGGTTCAGCTCTGCTTATCTGCCCTTCTGTCTGCCTGTGTGTGCCTGGAGCAAGAACTCCTTTGAAGAATGTTATGACAAGTGTCAGATAAAATGAGGTCAACAGCATTGATGAATGTATAGGACCCTCTCGAAAGAGCTTCCTCATTGTCATTTGTCTGTCTGTCTTAGCCTCATGTCTGTCTTTCCATTCTGTGAGTTTCAACAGGTATTATAATGTACAGCAGAAGGATAATGATATCACAGAATGCATGGGATATATCTTATATATACATACCAGAGACTTTATCTAATTTTAAGATCCTGAGACAGATCACATAATAACTGTACTTATGTGTACATGTGAGAGAGAGAGAGAGAGATATTACAGATATATATGAGATGTATATATAGACAGACAGAGATAGTGGACCCTTGAAGCCAGAAAATTTCACCCAAAGTCTGCTCATGTTAATACCGAAACTGAATTCTATCTATGGCAAATTTCAATGAAGATCATCTGGTGACTCAAATACACTTCACAAGAACTTACAAAATTATACTTACAATTGCACGATTTCCGGGTATTCGTTAACTGAGGGTCCACTGTATAGATAGACAGATACAGATATAGACATATAGACAGAGTATATAGACAGATATAGATGATATAGACAGATATAGACAGAGAGAGACAGAGATATAGATTTGTGATATAGACACAGAGATACAGAGACAGCCAGCTTAGCTCACAAATATATAACGATGGTGAACTAACACTGCAGATACACTGGCCTCCCACAGTAAGGTGGTCCATATCACCCTGAGGCAACTGTAATGACCCACCTAGTCAGGTCACATCCTCAAGGAAGGAGCACAGCATCAGGACCCAGGTAGCACATGTCAGTCCAACTCACACCCACCCACAAATGCCTCATGTATTTACATCAACCTATTTTTACTTTCTCTCTTATATGGGAGTGTTAATGAATATTGACATTTCAGTGAATCCACATAATGTGCATGCATAATATTTTGCATCAGGTGGCACTAATGAACTATATGCTCCTACAAAATGTTGGTCCTGATTTTTAACATTACAGATACTGATGTATGAGACCATTCTCTCATGTCAGCACCAGGCCTATTGCACTAAATTGAATATCTAAAAAATAAACTGATTCAATGCTTGTTAGTATTTATAAACCAGAATGGCTTCGCTTGACAGTTTAAGGGAAAGAATGAATGAGTGACACATGCTGATGGACACAGGATTATACAAATGATTTTGAGTCTCCTGGTGCCTCATGAGTTTTTGTTACAACTATCAAAAAAGAATTTCAGGTTAGGATTGATATTAGAATTGATTGTATATTAACTCTTGAGGGTCCAGACCTCCAACTGAAAAAATCTCACAGTGTCCAAGAGTTAAAAAAAAGTAATCTTAAGAATGGTAGAGAATATTTTTCTGAAGGCAATGAAGCAAAAAGTACTGTACTTGATAAAAATTGACGAATTTCACTTTCAAATTTTTACTTGTCAAAGCAATGATTACCATTAATAATTTTGTCAGTCCCATTTTCTAACAGTTACATTGTTCCATTAGACCACACTTTAGCTATGGCTTCTACTAAGATGTGTTTCCATTTCATCTTATTGAGCACAAGAAATCGCCCAATCAATTATTTAGCTCTAGCAAAGTGATTAGAATGGTAATGCAATAATTTTTTTACACAAATTACAATATGTGCCAATTTAAAAATAGGGTCCAGGAATAAACAATGCAGGCATTCCTGGCACTAAAATGACATTTTCTGTTCACGGGCTTATGAATACAACCATGAAAACCATATGAAAATACACCGCAAAGCTGTTTAACGAAAATATGGTTGTAAGTTCTTGAACTGTATGCTGCAGGATTTGGCTGGAGGTGCACACCATGATTGATCCATCTTTCAGCATCTAGGCCAAATTCTACCGCTTTCAGATTGAAGCACTGAGTGAGCTGAACTCATCACACAGAACCAAGAAAATGACCTTTGGGTTTCAGAGCAGTAGAACTAAGCGGCACGGACCCTGGCTTCAGAGCAGAGAATCACATAACTGGCCTTGATAGATAACCAGGCACACCCCGTCTCAGAGCAGAGAATTACAGCATGTGATCCTGGCTTCAGAGCAGTAGAACTATGGCAATTTGACCCTGGCCTTGGGAGCAGAACTACGGCATGACCCTTCTGGCTTCTAGAGCAGTAGACCATGGCAGAGACCTGGCTTCTGGGTATGAATTACACGGACCTGGCTTCAGAAAGAGTAGAATCACTGCACGACCCTGGCCTAAGCAGTAACTATGCACGGACCCTGGCTTCAGAGCAGCAGAACTGCATGGACCCTGGCTTCAGAGCAGAACTAAGGGCACAGACCCTGGCTTCAGAAGGTAGAATTACAGCACGGACCCTGGTCATGACAGCAGAACTGCACGGACCCTGGTCAAGACAGCAGCAGAACTACGGCATGGACCCTGGCTTCAGAGCAGTAGAACTATGGCACAGACCCTGGCTTCAGGAGCAGTAGAATTACAGCACGGACTCTGTCAGAGCAGTAGAACTACGGCACGGACCCTGGCTTCAGAGTGCAGGTCCACGGCATGAACCCTGGCTTCAGAGCAATAGAACTACTGCATGGACCCTGGCTTCAGAGCAGTAGAACTACGGCATCTGGACCCTGGCTTCAGAGAAGTAGAGCTAAGGGCACGGACCCTCAGCAGCAACTAGCTATAGTTCAGGATTAGGACTGAGACATCTATGCTTCTTTTCTTCTATATGCGGGATGATTGTAAAATGTTACACACAGTATTGTTCCTTTATTTTATTCTAAATACCAGTTTGTCCTAGATTTCATGGACTTTCTAGCAGGCAAGCTAAGTATGGTTCTCCTGAACATCTATACGGGGGGAATATCCCGGGACTGCAAAAACCAGATGGACTGACACTTTGCCCCTATGTCTATATAGCCCCAGTCACACCTGGTCAGATGACGTGGGGGAAAGTATGAATTTCAGAGTGTAAGGGAAAAACCACTATGAACACTGGACTTAGTCTTGGTGGGGGCAACAAGGAACACCACCAAACAGCAGGAAAAAAAATATGAATATGATGAAAGTAACAGAGTGATGGTAGACACACTAGCCAAGATTGCCAGAAGGGCCAACATAAAAGAGGGCAAAGTTACTCATCATGGGGATTTAAACCAGAATGGAGAGCCAAGATGCGGGAGGTAGTACTAGAAAACTTCTTTACCAGCACGTTGGACAAAAACCAGAGAGAAGTGACATGAACCAGCAAGGCTAGCCCCTTTAATTCCCTTTGAGCTTTTTCAGACGTAGAAGAAAATCACCCAAAGGCCCCTAGTGAGTTTTGAATACATAATAGAGTTAACAATGGAGAGTGAATAAAAGACGGGAAGGGACTACACAAGAAAGGAGGCAATGCCTACATGAGGTGCAGTGGTAAGCGAGCTAGAGGGAAAGATAGAAAAAACAAAATGAGGGAAACGTGACCAAAAGTGCAGGGAGGCAGGGAGAAGTTCATACCAAAGGGCAACAAAACAAGGGGAAAAACCAGAGTGAGCTCATGGTTTATCAGAAGGGGGAGGGGCCCAAAACCCAAAAATGTGCTGGAGCAGGGAAAAAGTATAGAAGGCAAAGGACCCAGAATAACGGGGAAGTTAAAACTGAAGAGCCAGAAATGAATATGCATGGATAAGGAGAGAAGCCCAGCATCAATATGAGAATGACACAGTATCAAAAGCCAAATCTGAACCAAAGTTGTTATGCAGCCACATCAGGAGGAAAAAAAAGGGTCAAGAATCAGGTAATCGGGTTGGGAAAAGGGAAGGAGAATTTTAAGGAAAATCCCGGAAGAAGTGAAAACCCTCTACTCAGGATTCAGGAAAATTCACTGTGGAGACAGAAAAGTTTCCAAAAAACAGAGGTTTGTTTGGAGCCTTGTGTCCAGCACCAAAAAAAGGGAACCCCTGCAAACCCAAAGGGATGAGGAAAAAAACCTCCCGGGGGAACCCTAGATCCCCGAAGGCAGTGGCCCAGATAAAATCTCTCCTTGGGTCCTGAGGTACTGTTGAACAACAGAAATTTTGAAAATCTCCAAAACAGGGCAACTGCCTGATTTTAAGAAAGGAGACAGGCGGGGTACTAAATTAAGACCTGCCCTGACATGTATGTAAATTATGGAGAAGATTATCGGGAAAAAGAGGGTAACCCCTAGAAGGGCCCTTTAAATAATACATAAAACCCAGCACGCCTTCAGGGAAGGAAAATCCTGATCACGAACCTATTGGAGTTTTTATGAAAAAGGTAACGGAAGTAAGACAGGACTGCATCTTCCACTTTTCTGACCATGAACTAAGTTTATCTAAATCCTTCTGAAGTTCACTGACATCTACGTTTTGAATAAGTTATCCACCATTTTTGTGCCATCAGCGAATTTGCTCATATCATAGAAATTCCCCATCAAGGTCTAGGATCTTTTGACTTAAATTTGAACAGTATCAAGAGAGACTGGTAGAAAAAATAGGGGGGAGCAGGCAGGAATTGGGGGAAAATACAGGGGCCCCCCCAAGTTTTGGGGCTTTGGGGTTCGTAAAAACGGGGTTTGGATGTTTTTCGCAAAATTTTTGTTCGGTGTTCCAAATCCCCGGGGATTTTTTGTTTCCCCCCAAAACCCGGAGGGGTGGCCCGAAAGGGGGCCCCCGGGACCCCCTTCAGCAGAGGTGCCAGGGGTTTAAAAATTTCCCCCCACCCCACCCACAAAACCAAAACAGGGACCCCCAAAAAGGTTTAAATAATAAAAACCCCCTAAAAAAGGGTTTTTACCTTTTTTAAGGGAAAAACCAAAAGCCCCTTTTTTTAAAATTTCCCATAAAATTTTTTTTTGGTTTATTGATTGCCTGTGAAAAAAGCCCCCATGGGTCCAAAGAAGCCCAGTGGCCCCCGGGGTGAGAGGGGAGGAACCCCCCCGGGAATTTTGGGAAAAAAGGGAAATTTTTGAAAAAAAGAAGAGGGCTGCCAGGATTTTTATGTAAAAAAAGGAAAAAACTTTTGGGGCCACCCCAAAAAGAAAAGATTTAAAAAAAGGGAATTTAAAGGTTTATTTTAAAAAAAAAGATCAAAATGGAGAGGGTTGGAAGTTACTGATAGTGGGATCAAAGAAAAAAAAAATAGGGGATAGTATTTCAACAAAATTTTTTTAAAAAGGGGGAAGGAAGGTTTCACGAGATCTTTAAGAAACCCCCAAAAACCGGGGGTGAGGCGGGGACAAAAAAAGGGCTTTTAAAAATTTTAAAAAAAAAGGAATACACATTTTGGGAGGGCAAAAAAAGGCCCAAACCCGGGGAAAAAAACCCCGGAAAAAATTTTTGGGGAAATTTTTGGGGCCTAAAAAACTGAAAAAAACCCCAAAAAGGTTTAAAGAGGGAAAAAGGACTGTTTTGGAAAAACCCCCAAAAAAGGCCCCTTAAACTCAGGAGGGAAAAAGGGAAGGGGGACAAAAGCCTATGAAAGACGGGTTTAATTTATGATGGGGCCAAAGCCAGGGGGATTTTTGGGAACCCCATTGATCACCCCAAAAAACCCGAGTTTCCCCAAAAAAAAAGGTTTTAAAAAAATAAATTTTTTTAAGGCTAACCCCATAAAAACCCCCCCGTGGTCCCCAAAAAACTTATTCTTCAGACCATAGCTAAGGGTTATTTTAAAAGGGGGGAAAAGAGGGAATGAGGTGCCCTTCAGTGATTTAAAATTTTTTCCAAAAATTGCAAAAATTTTTTGAAAACACCACCCTAGGTAAAAAGGGGCCCCCTTTTTTAACCAGTTTTTTTAAAATTTTTTGGGTTTTGGAAAAAAAAAAGGGGCCCAGAAACAGAGGGGGCCCGGGGGAAAAAATTTTTTTTTAAGAAGAGTTTAGGGACCCCGTTGGGCCCAGTGGCATTAAAAAACCAAGAAGGAAAAAACCCCCCGAGGGGGGCTTGGGTTTTTGGGGAAAAACCTTTTTGGGGGGGGTTCCCCTTTCCCAAAACCCCCAACCCCCCGTTTTCCCCCCATCTATATTCCCTTTCCCGATGCCCCCAAGCCCTTTTAATAAAGGAAAAAATTTTTTTTTTAAAATTTTGTGTAAAAATTTTTTTTTGGAAATTAAGTTTTTCATTTTTTTATGGGGGAAAAAAAGGGGGAGATTAAAAAGGGTTTTTAAAGGGGGGAAAAGCCCCCGGGAAAGGATTAATTTCCAAAAGGGGGCCAATTTTCATTATTCCAGTGTTTTTTGTGCTTGCAATCTAAAAAACCAAAAGGGCCCCCCAAAAAAATCCCCTTTTAAAAGGGCCCGGGGGTAAAAAAAATTTAAAAACGGAAAAATTAAAAGGGGGTCTTGAAAAATTTTGGGAAAAAGGGGTTCCCGGGGCCAAATGGCCCGGCAAAAGGGGGCCCCCTTTTAAACCCCCTTTTTGGCCAAGGAAAAGGGAAAACCCGGGCGTTTTGTTTTAAAATTAAAAAAAAATTTACAAAAAAAAAATCCGGCCTTAAAAAAAAGGGGGGTTTTGGGTTGGGGGTTGGGGAAAAAATTTTGGGGGAAAAGGGGTTTAAGGGAAAATTTAAAGGAAGGAAAGGAAGGGGGGCCCAAAAAAAAAGCCCAAAGGGGGGTGAACAAAAACCCCAAAAAACCCTTTTTAAAATTTTAAAAATAAAGGATAAAAGGGATCATGATTTTTCCGGTTCCCCCAAAAAAATTTTAAAATTAAGGAATTTAATTTTGGGCCTGGGAAAAAGGGAAAACCCCAAAAAAAACAAGGGGAAAAAAAGGGCCCCCTTTTGGGAAAAAAATCCAAAAAAAACCCCCAAAAAGGGAAAAGGAAAAAACAACCATAAAAAAGGAAAATTTTTTGGGGAATGCAGGGATTTTTAAAAGGGAATTTGGGTATCATCAAAACCCCCAAAATTTAAAAGATAAAAACCCAAAGGGAATTTTTGGGATTTGGGGAAAAAAACAACAAGGGAAAAAACCCCTTTTCTGGGGGAAATTTTTTAATTTTTTCCCCTAAAACCATGGGGAAAAAAAAAAAATAATTTTCCCAAATTTTTTCCCCATAATGGACAATGCCCCCTTTTTATCCCCAGACTTGGCAAAAATTGGGGACTTTGGCCCTGGAAAATTTCCTTTCCCCCAATACCTCCCCCCAGCCCATGGACCAGCAGGTCATTTAAACTTTTTTAAAAATTACACCAAAGCAATGTTTGAAATATGCCTTTTTAAGACCACAGACAATTTTAAAACCCCAAAAGAGTTTAAAAATAACCCCCCTCCTGCATTTTAAACCCCCAGGGGGGGGTTTTTGGGGGGGGGTGACACCAGGACTTTGCCCGCCTGGAGAAAAATTTTTGGGGGCCGGGCCCAGAGAGGGGGGTTTTAAGGTTTTGGGGGTGATCAGAGCCCCGAGCCTGGGGCCCCGTTGTGGAAGAAATTTGGAATTTGGGGAAGTCCATGGGGGGTTTGGGGGGGTTTTAAAGAGGGTGGGAACAGTTGGGGGAGGAGGACCAAAAAAAAAAACCACTGAAGATCCAAGAGCTTTTTTAAAACAAACCAAAAAACAGACCACAGTTCTAAAATGGTTGGGGGGGGAGGGGGGGAAAAGAGATGGGGAAATTGTTTTTTGGATTAAAGGGATCGGCCCCAAAAAAAATGATGAGAAGGTTTTTTTGGGTGAATATAATTTTTAAAAACCCGTTGAGGGTGCTCCCAAATAGGGAAAAGAATCTTTTTTTCCCCCCATAACGACACAAAAAAATTTAAATTTTAATTTTTAAAATTTTTTTTTTAATTTAAGGGGCTCAAGATTTTAAAAAATCCCCGGGGGGTTTACCCACTTTGAGCCCCATTTTTGGCCCCAACCCAAATTTAAAAACCCCTAAAATCATAGCAAACCAAACCCATTTCCCCTTCCCCCCGATTGGGGGACAAGAAAAACCCCTTTAAACCAACTACCCAAAAAAAGTGGTCAGAAAAAAAAAAACCCCAATAATTTAAAAATTTTAAAAGATGCCAATTTTAAAAAAGGGGGGAGGGGAAAAAACAAAGGGGCATTCCCAAAAAAAAAATTTTCTTCCCCCCAAGTCACGTCTCCAGGCCCCACATTACTTTTTTTTCCCTTTTTAAATTTTTTTTTTTTTCCAGAAAAAAAAAAGATTTTTCTGTTATGTATTTAAAAATTTATCATTGTAAAAAAGGTATAAAAATATCACGCACTTTTTGCAAGAATAAACCCGGTTGATGGAATTTGGGGGGGATGGGTGATTTTTTTAATTGAAATCGGGAAAAACGAACATTTTCCTTTTTTTTTAGCTCCCCCCCTTTTTTATTTCAAATTTTTAAAAAACCCAAAAAAAAAACCCCCCCCCTTTTTTGTAATATATCCCCTTTCCCCCCTAAAACATGAGACCAAGAAAAGAGAATACATCAATAAATACCATACGAAAATAGACTGCAAAGTCGTTGTTTTAAAAAAAAAACGGTTGTAGTTTTTTTTCTCATTATGTAGTGTGTGGTGCAGGATTTTTTTATACTGCACACACTGACCACATAGACCCTTTCTTTCATGTGTAGGCCTACCAGCTGTTTCCTGCTTAATTTGAAGCCGCTAGAATTTACGCGTACTAGTATGGCACCAACCCTGCTCGTAACACGTACTAGTACGGCACCGACCCCGAAAGGGTTAAAGAATCGCAAGACACAGAGCTCCCTGGACAAATTTTTTGTGAGAGAGGGGTCCAGTGACTCTCAACCTGGTCCTAGTGGCATTAAAAGAAAAGGCCAGTAACCCCAGAAAAGAACTTGGTACCTGCAGTGTTAATGGAAGGGATTCCCCTTCCAAACACTAGCAACTCCTCCATCCTCTCCTCCTCCCATCTTCCACACATCAACAACTCTTTAATAAAGGTAAGTGACATGTTATTGTACTAGATAATGTTCATTTCTCATTGTTTTCTGTGTAATTTAATGTATATTTAATGTACAATAATATTTTATTTTAATACTTTTGGGTGTCTGAAACGGATTAATTTTATTTCCATTATTTCTTATGGGGAAAATAGATTCGAAGTTCTTGATATTCGGTGTTAATGACGCCCTCTGGAACGGATTAATCACGAATTCCGGGGTCCACTGTACTGCATTGGATCAGGGAATACCTGACAGGAAGGAAACAGTGTGTGTTGGCCGAGATGAGGTGTCAGAGTGGGTGCATGTTCGAGTGGGGTTCCACAAGGGTCAGTCCCAGGTCCGGTGCTGTTTCTTGTGCAATATGTGAATGACATGACGGAAGTGATAGAGTCAGAGATGTCCGTGTTTGCAGATGATGTGAAACTAATGAGGAGAATACAAGTGGCGAGGATCAGGTAAGCCTACAAGGGGATATGGACATGCTGCAAGCCTGGTCTGACAAATGTCTCCTGGAGTTTAACCACAGCAAGTGCAAAGTTATGAAGCTTGGGGAAGGACAAAGAAGACTGCATATGGAGTACAGCCTAAGAGGTCAGAGGCTGCAAAACTCATTCATACTAAGCACATCTGAGGTGCATATCAACCAAATAACTGCTGCAGCATATGGGCGCCTGGCAAACCCGAGAATAGCATTTCAATATCTAAATAAGGAGTCATTCACGATACTGTACACCGTGTACCTCAGACCCATATTGGAGTATGCAGCACCAGTATGGAACCCACACCTGGTCAAACACATAAAGAAATTAGAGAAAGTACAAAGGTTTGCAATAAGACTAGTCCCAGAGCTAAGGGGTATGTCCTACTAGGAGAGATTGAGGGAACTCAACCTGACAACATTGGAAGACAGAATATAAAATACCGAGAGGAATTGACAGGTTGGATAAGGACAATGTTTCAGAGATTTGACAGAGCAACAAGGGGTCACACTTGAATGTTGAAAACTCAGATGAGTCACAGGGATGTTAGGAAATATTTCTTCAGTGATAGAGTTGTCAGGAAGTGGAATAGTCTGGAGAGTGATGTAGTCGAGGGAGGATCCATGCATAGCTTTAAGACGAGGTATGATAAAGCTCATGGAACAGGGAGAGTGGTCCTAGTAGCGACCAGTGAAGAGGCGGGGCCAGGAGCTATGAATCAACCCCTGCAACCACAGTTAGGTGAGTACATGTAAGGGGGATGTTGAAAATGTTTAAGTGTCCCCAGTAGTGTAACTAACCTCGGGAAAAAAAGAAGGGGGTCATATGCTTTAAATCAAAAGTAGCAGCATGGAGGTCATGATGTGTCAGTAGAACTTGTGGCTGGTGCACACTGGATCACCAGGAGAGCCTTGTCCTGTCACTTCATTAATAAAAACAGAGCCAGGTTAGCATGTTTGTCCCAGATAAAACATCATAACTTGATGACAAACCACAGCTCAAGAGGAGCTGCTAGGCTCACCAGTCATCATGTAGAGTGATGGTATATAGTTAATAACATTGAGTCACATCATAGCATCAGGCCCCATTAAAGACCTTGGCAGAAATCAGTCCAACCATTCAGACCACAATAATGCAAAGGTCTGCACCAGACCTTGTGAGAACTGCAGTAAGAAATATGTAGGTGAGACTTGTTAGCTGGCCACCCATGTTCCCTGCAGTGTTACTTGGCCACTCATGTTCCCTGCAGTGCTATCTGGTTACTCACATTCCCTGCAGTGCTCCCTGGCTGCTCATGCTCCCTGCAGTGTTAGCTGGCCACCCATGTTCCCTGCAGTGTTACTTGGCCACCCATGTTCCCTGCAGTGTTACTTGGCCACCCATGTTCCCTGCAGTGTTAATTGGCCACCCATGTTCCCTGCAGTGTTAGCTGGCCACCCATGTTCCCTGCAGTGTTACTTGGCCACTCATGTTCCCTGCAGTGTTACTTGGCCACTCATGTTCCCTGCAGTGTTACTTGGCCACTCATGTTCCCTGCAGTGTTACTTGGCCACTCATGTTCCCTGCAGTGTTACTTAGCCACTCATGTTCCCTGCAGTGTTACTTGGCCACTCATGTTCCCTGCAGTGTTACTTGGCCACTCATGTTCCCTGCAGTGTTACTTGGCCACTCATGTTCCCTGCAGTGTTACTTGGCCACTCATGTTCCCTGCAGTGTTACTTGGCCACTCATGTTCCCTGCAGTGTTACTTAGCCACTCATGTTCCCTGCAGTGTTACTTGGCCACTCATGTTCCCTGCAGTGTTACTTGGCCACTCATGTTCCCTGCAGTGTTACTTAGCCACTCATGTTCCCTGCAGTGTTACATAGCCACTCATGTTCCCTGCAGTGTTACTTAGCCACTCATGTTTCCTGGCTGCTCATGCTCCCTGCAGTGTTAGCTGGCCACCCATGTTCCCTGCAGTGCTCCCTGGCTGCTCACATTCACACCATGATCTCAGTTCCTGACTACTCATATGCTCGCACCTGGTATAAATATGCTTGTTGCTCATTATATTGTATTGACTTGAAAAAACTGTTCATAAGGAAAACGTCATCTCAGCAAAGGTTCTATTTTCACGTGTGTTTGAACCATTGATGATGATGGTGAACATTGTGAAGGTGAGAGAGAGGCCACATAGTTGTGGGTGATGTGTGGATACACGACGTCTCTGGGTTGTCATCTTTCCAGAATACATGCACGGTGTTTTATCTGGGTTGTTACTTTTCTTGAGAATGATCTACATCTCTCACTTGGTTTTCCTACCTGGCAATCTTTGCCATCCTGGTTGGTGTTGGGAGTTCTTCTGTACTGTTCTACCTTTCCTTTGTGTGTTGGACTCCACCCAACTATGCAGCCCCGGATGGATGACATTCCCGGGTGATGGGTTATCTATTCTGCGGGTCATTGGGGCCCTTCCCTGCATCTCTTCAGCTTCTCCAGATGAAGCCTTTATTTTCCCTGTTTCTCCACCAGGAGCATGTGAAAGCCTGCCTCCTGGGACGCTCTCTGGCCTCTCCCCTGGCGGTGCTTTCTGTGGGCCCTCATGGACAACAATCTTCCTGTGCCATCACATGGTTCTGGCTTAGGCCTCACAGGTACCTATATATTTGCAGGCATCTCAAATGTGGCGGTCAGACGACAGCGTGTCTTCTATACCAACACGCACCACCATTCGTACAGGTATTCATTTAAGTAAGCCAGTGTATTGGTACTTACGTCAGTTGTTATTACCCTCATTTACCTTGAAAAAAGTAAAGTGGGTTTAAGAAAAATAGAACCTAATAATTATAAAAAGCAAACTAAATGTGAGAGATAAGTTACAAAAAAATATAGGATAATGAATAAATCACGGGGTTGGAGGAGGAAAGGTGTGAAATACAGCCTCTCCTCACTTAGCGACGTACTCGTTTACCAACGCCTCGTACTTATGACGGGCTCACTGACCAGTATGCATGCCTAAATAATGTATATTAGAGCTGATTTCCTCTATTCTTTTTATTGCAATATACAGTACACTACTGTATAAACATTTAAAAATATACCAGAAATGTTATAAATGGTACAAAGGTGACATTAAAACAATATCAAAGATGGTTGACACAAACCCACTACCATTATAGTATGCTCCTCACTTAGCGATGAATTCGTTTACCGATGTGGTCTTAGGAACGGAACTTCGTCGTTAAGTGATGAGAGGCTGTACTAAATATGAAGTTGAAGAGTGTGTGTACATAAGTTGACACATGGTGTGTCAACTTATGTACACACACTCCAAGAAGTTATGTGTTAAGATGGAGAATGATGTAATACATGAAGTGAAAGTTAAGAAGCTGCTGTCGGATGTAGACAAGGAAAACCAATATGAGTAGACAAGATAGCACCATGGCTCATAAATGAACAAGCACACGAACTAGGTTCACCATGGCTCATCATTCAACATGACACTTACCTTTATTGAAGACTGTTCTTGGTGGATGGAACACAGGGAGGAGGGGAGAGGGAAGAGAGGCTATTGTTTGGAAGGGGAATCCCCCTCCCTTTACCGGGCACTCCCTGGAAAATTATAATTTCGAAATGTATTTCATATGAGTGGATAGAGTAGCTCAATGTAAGGATAATGAGCCCATATAATTGAAATTCTAAAAAGAACTTCGCGCAATTGCCAATATTCAAGGACCATCTGTAGACGGTCCCGACCGTTAAAGGGTGTCAAATTCTGAGTGTTGCAAATTTGCAATTGTTAATAAAACACCAAATAAGTATTTTTCTATTTTATTATACTAATAGACAATATCAAAAACATAAATGGAACTTGTTTCCAAACATTTTGTAAGTATGAAAAAAATATAAACATGAACCAAAAAGAAAGTTGCACACATTGCAAAGGAATAAAACTTTCAAGTCCCATATTCCTGAATTCCCTGAGTAAGAACAATCATTATAGTTGACTAATTGCTAGAATGATAGGCTGTGAAGCAATTTTTTTCCTTCTTGATGCATAGGTTAACTTTGCATACTGAACAGAAAAATGATGTTGTGACATGATGTTTCTTTGTGCTGCAATATTTTTCCAACTGTTGGCAAGTGACCTAGCATTTTATTCAACCTCACACTGTCATCAGGCCTAGCTGCACGTTGGTACTACACTGGAGATGACACTTGCAAGGCTGGCAAACCATCATCACTGTTAGCACTGAAGAAGGTACGTTGATGGTGAAGTACCTTGGTTATTTTAAATGCTTAGTGTAATTTGGGGTCTAAGCCTATAACTTCTTGAGATAATCCTTTGGATCCTTGCAGTGATATGAGACTGTCTTAAGCTTGGATTGACTTAGTGGCCATTTGTCCTTTGGATCTTATATAGAGACTTCAGCTGGAATTAAGCTCAGTGGCATGCATTTGGTTTTATTGACGAAAATCATGGCAGTAAAAGCCATGATTCACAACAGAAAGATCAATAACATAGGCAAACAGCCGCATGTACCAACATATTACTTTTGTCAATACCTCCCATGTGTGCATTATAGTTCTTGATGACTGCAGGGCACTGGAAGTTGTCTTTAGTCTTAGATTCCTTGTTATATCTTTGAATAAGAGTCACAGGTTGCACTCCCACATCATTTGTCACTAAAGTCACAGCTTTGTTGTCCTTCCACCTTACAACAAGGATACCATCATTGGTTTTGAAGTCAAAAGTGCCCCTGGGCACTATGTTCTTTTCCATTTGTTTGACAGGCATCAGTTCTGGTTTACCACATTTATTTTCACGTACTGTTCCAGTGTACCTGCAGTTATACTTGTCTCTTAGTACCTTGACCAAAGGTAGACTTGAAAAGAAATTGTCAGCATAGATTGCTTATGTCTTTCTTTTGCTGAGAGTATTTGCAAGTACAGTGGTACCTTGAGTTACGATATTTTTTCGTTCGAGAATGCTGTTCAAGTGCCATTACCAAACAAATTTATCCCCATAAGGAATAATGTAAAATAGACTAGTCCTTTTACACCCCCAAAAATATACTTACAAAAGCATTTAAAAAAATAAACTTACATAAAAGGGCGATTTTGGGGACCATCGTAACTCGAGGTACCAGAACAATCTTTGAACTTATTGGTAGTTTATTTTCTTCATCTGGCAGCTTTATGGGATGGTTTTCAAAAGTCGTTTTGCCTTCATACATGATTATATCATGTATGATTCCATCTTCACTTGCATGACAAAATAGTTTGAAACCCCATTTGTCTGGTTTGGTTTTGATGTACTGCCTGAGGTTTCCATCAGTTTTACCCTTGAAACCAACCATTACTTCATCAATAGACTGCCTGGGTGTAGCTGGAACTTGCAAGCAAGCATTAGTTAGTGCAGTGTAAAGAGGCCTTATTTTGTGGAATCTGTCCTTATGCTTGTGGGTGTTATCATTGAAATGAACTGTATGCCTAAGCAACCTAAACCTTTTAGATGACATGACTTCTGCAACCTGGATTACCTTAGTTGAACTTGCCCAATAGTCATCTAGGGATGGGTATGAAGAAATACCCATAAACAACAGAATACCTATGAACTGTATTATTTCTTCACAATCTGTTACAAAAGTAGTATCTATGTTTTTTTGCTTGGCATACAAAGTGGTTTGATATGTCATGCTTTCTATCATATTTGGGGTAAAAAACTTGCTAAAATAATGAAATGGACACTTAATTGCAAGAGGCTTTTCATGTTCGTATACAGGCAAAGAGTCATTAGTGATGTCATCCTTCGTCCAGACAGTCTGAGCTTGAACAGCAAGCTCATCATGAAGATCTTCTTCATCAGGGTACTCCTCCTCCTCGATCGCAATACCTTTCTTTTTCTTGGCTAATTTAGGCTTTTTGGATGGCCTTTCTTCCTCCTCCTCCTCCTCACTTGACACCTGTGCATCCGGTGGCAAGTATTCATCACCACTGTCAAGTAATTCCAGGTCATCTGGCTCTGGATTGGAGTCACTTTCCTCCAAAATGCAGAGATATTTTGACTTCTCTTGGGAGGATTCACCATAGAACAATTTCTCATTGATCTGGAATGACAATAAGAATGTTCTGTGCACACCCAGACCACTACAGAATTCATATATGCACTAGAAATTTTTATATAAATATTTATTTACTGAAATTTGAAATGTGGCCCTGACGGTCGGGACTTTCTGTACACGGTCCTCTTTTGTTGCACTTTTTTCAATTGCATGGTACACTCATATTATGCATATCTAACTCCTGATATATATCTCAAAATATGCCTAAACTATTCATTTACACACTGGACACAACAATAAGTACTTACCGACATTGTAGAGAGTATAATCACATTGTATATGAGTGGAAGGAGAGCAAAAATCCGGCTCTGGGTGACGCCAAGCTAGAAGTGTTTACATTTTGGTCTCTCAACCAATGGGAAGCAAGCAGACGCCGGTCTCACTTAGCTGGAGCAACTCACAGAAGGCTTGTGATTGGTCAGATATAGAGAACGGGAACCTAGATGTGCTGGGGGAGTAGGATGACACGCGCAAAAAACACGTGTTCTGGACTGTCTCTACACGGTCCTGCCCGGTAAAGGGTTAAGGACTCTAGGTACCCAGTCCTTATCTGGGGTCACTTCCCTTCTTTGTCTTTTAATGCCACTACGACCGGCTTGAGAGTCACTGCACACCTTTGGCACTAAATATTTGTCCAGAGAGCTCTGTTTCTGGCATCTCTTTAAAATGTCCCTAAAATGGGACAAGAGATTGTCATTGTAAATGTTGCCAACATGGGTTGCAACATCTTTGTCAGGGTGATGTTCCTCAACAAATGAATGCACCCTACTCCACATTCCATAAATCTCCTTAATCTCTGAAGAAGGCACATTCTTCCATCTCTCTTCCTCCTCCTCTTAAGCAATTTCCTGAGCTGTGGTTTGTTGGTGTTGCAGCTCTTCAGTGGTTAGCTCTTGATTGTAATCCTCCACCAACTCTTCCACATCCTGGCCACTCACATCCAACCCCATGAAATTTCCCAATGCGACAATACTTTCCACAACAGGCAGAGGGTCGACAGGGTCATCCCCAAATCCTTCAAAATCCCTCTCTTGGACACAATCTGGCCACAATTTTCTCCAAGAGAGCTCATCATCCTGGAAGTCACTCTCTGCCAAGCCTTATCTATAAGGCCTATGCAATGGAATATATTGAAGTGATCCCTCCAAAACTCTTTTAGGGTCAATTCAGAGTCCGAGGTTATGTCAATGCACCTCTGAATCATTGCTTTGGTGTACAGTTTTTTGAAGTTTGCAATGATCTGCTGGTCCATGGGCTGGATGGGAGGAGTGGTGTTAGGAGGCAAGAACTTCACTGTTACAAATTTGAATTCCTTAGACAATTGGTCTTCCAAGTCTGGAGGATGAGCAGGAGCATTGTCCATTAACAGGAGGCACTTGAGTGGCAATTTCTTTTCCAGGAGGTATGTTTTCACACTCGGGCCAAACACTTCACTGTATATACAGTGGTACCTCGACTTACGATATTTTTTCATTCCAGAATGCTGTTCAAGTGCCATTACCAAACGAATTTATCCCCATAAGGAATGATGTAAAATAGACTAGTCCTTTTAGACCCCCAAAATTACACTTACAAAAGCATTTAAAAAAATAAACTTACATAAAAGGGTGAGTTTGGGGACCATCGTAAGTCGAGGTACCACTGTATATGCAAGACAACCACTATGAAAAAATAGAGGAATTCCAAGCGCTTTCGTGACTACTCACATTATCAAGGAACTATAAAAGGAAACATGACAAGAAGGCTTATATAAGGGGCAAGACTACACCTCACAGTCACATTACACTAACAAAGACTATACCTCACAGTAGCGTAACATCGCACGACTCTGTGAAGAGGAACATAAGAAAGGACCTGAAACTCTTCCCAAGAATTAAGACTAGTGCAATTTATCATTAAATTCTTTCCAAATTTTATTAATTATAAATGAATCCAATTAATATAAACCAAAAGAAATATTCATATTATTTTCAAAACTACTTTTGGATGATGGGCATAAACTCAGTGAGGTGGACCTGACTTAACTCAGTGAAGACGTGTCTTGTGTGCTCTCTGTGAATCTGAAGAAGATGTCCTCTCTTGAGCTACTCTACCAGCAGCTGAAGGAAGAACTGAGGGTAGCTAAGGTTGAGATACAGCGACTGACTGAGGAAAACAAGAGGATTCGTAGTAATCCTCCTGTTGAGAATCCTCAAGCCAAGAAAGGAACCTGGACAGTGGCTAAAACGCATGGGACAAAGTTAAGGATCAAGAGGATGGGTGGAGAGGTAGAAACAACGAAGACCCAGGAGAATGTTGTGGAAACATCGAACCCATTCTCCGTGCTACCCGATGAATGTGAGTCGACTTCTGGGAGCGTCAAGACGAACGACACCATGGAAGGTAAAAACATTGTTGTTGTTGGGGACAGCCAGGTTAGATACATGGATAGGGCTTTCTGTTTGAATGATAGGAATAGGAGACAGAGGGTTTGCTTTCCTGGGGCTGGGATGGAGGATATTGTTAGCCGTCTGGACGACATCATGAGAGGTAATGGGAGCAATCCTATTATCTGTCTCAGTGCTGGAGGCAACGATGTTGGCAGACGTAGGAGTGAGGACGTGACTAGCAGGTTTAGGTCAGCAATAGACATAATTAGGAAGAAGGGTGGGAACCCTGTCATATGTGGTATTTTGCCAAGGAGAGGAGTTGGAAATGAATGGCTGTCCAGGGCAATTGGTGTCAATTGCTGGCTGGACAAATACTGTAAGGAAAATTCAGTAACATTCATTGACAACTGGGACCTCTTCTATGGCAGAAATGACATGTATGCCAGGGATGGGGTTCACTTATCCAGGTCTGGGGTGGGGGCACTGGCAACTGCAGTGAAGGGAGCTGTTAGGGCTTTAAACTAGAAATAGTTAGTGGTATGGGTTTTGGGAGGAAAACAGTGAAGTCCCAGTGTAGTAATATTATAAGTTCTAGGAGAACTAGTAATAGGCAGAAAAAGGTGGACAGTGGAAAGCTAGTGACACTAGATGACAAGGACAGTAATAGGTATAGTGGAAAAACAGAAATGAGCAGGAAGGGTAAAGAGAAAGGAGGGTCTTTAAATATTTATTACACCAATAGTCGTAGTGCTAGGAATAAGATGGACGAGTTGAGATTAGTTGCAAGTACGGGTAATATTGATGTTTTTGCAATAACTGAGACATGGTTTAATATGAAAAATCGGGACTTGCCTGCCGAATGTCACATTCAGGGTTTTAAATTGTTCCAAGTAGACAGAAGTATCGGGAAGGGGGGTGGGGTGGCACTCTATGTCCGTGATCATTTAAATTGTTGCATAAAAACGGGTATAAAGTCTGAATTAACACATACAGAGTCTGTCTGGATAGAATTTTCAGAGGGGTGTGAAAAATTGATTTTAGGCGTGATTTACTGTCCTCCAAACTTAGATAAGGGAGACTACTTTGGGAGGAAATTGTTAAGGCCACAAGGCACGATAATGTAGTAATTCTAGGGGACTTTAACTTTAGTCAGATTGATTGGAATTTCTTGACAGGGAATTTAGAATCTAACGACTTTTTAGAAGTAGTTCAGGATTGCTTTTTGAAGCAATTTGTAACAGAACCTACAAGGGGAAATAACCTGCTTGACTTAGTTCTGGCAAACAAGGAAACCCTTGTTAATAATTTAGAAATTACAGAGGAACTCGGCTCAAGCGACCACAAGTCAATTACCTTTAGCATTGAATGGATGTATGATAGTAGGGATAATTCAGTAACGGTCCCAGATTTTCGCTTAGCAGATTATAATGGACTTAGAGAACACTTATCAACTGTGGACTGGGGTGACGAAGAGAGGTATCAATATGACAGTTTTCTTAACACTCTACAGGCTGCCCAAAGAACATTTATCCCGTATAAAGAAATTAGATCAAGTAGAAATGACCCAAAATGGATGAATAATAGGCTTAAGTATCTTTTAGGGCAGAAGAAAGGAATTTATAGGTGCATAAAAAGAGGTGAGGGTCATCTTACAAATCAGTATACTGACATTAAGAGGGACGTTAAAAAGGGAATAAGAAAAGCTAAACGGGACTATGAAATTAAAGTTGCTAGGGATTCAAAAACTAACCCAAAAAGTTTTTTCCAGGTTTATAGAACAAAAGTTAGGGATAAGATAGGTCCCCTTAAAAATAACTCTGGGCATCTTACTGACAAATAGAATGATATGTGCTCTATTTTTAATAATTATTTTCTCTCGGTTTTCACACAGGAAGACATTAATAATATCCCAGTAATTAATTTTTACAGAGGCCCAGAAGAAGATAAATTATGTAATATCACAGTCACTAGCGAAATGGTTAGGAAACAACTAGACCGACTGAAACAAAATAAATCGCCGGGTCCTGATGAGCTTTTTGCAAGGGTTCTTAAGGAATGCAAAATGGAACTCTGTGAACCAATATCTAACATTTTTAATTTATCTCTTCAAGCAGGTGTAGTGTCTGATATGTGGAAGATGGCTAATGTAATTCCTATTTTTAAAGCAGGGGACAAGTCACTACCGTCAAATTACCGCCCAATAAGCCTGACCTCAATTGTAGGCAAATTACTAGAGTCAATTATAGCTGATATTATTAGAAGCCATCTCGATAGGCATAATTTGATTAATGATACTCAGCATGGATTCAACGAGGGCCGTTCCTGCCTATCTAATTTATTAACCTTCTTCACTAAAGCTTTTGAGGCTGTTGATCACGATAAAGAATTCGATATTGTTTATTTAGACTTTAGTAAGGCTTTTGATAGAGTACCGCACCAGAGACTGTTAAAGAAAGTGGCAGCTCATGGCATTGGGGGAAAAGTGCTGTCATGGATCGAGTCATGGCTCACCAATAGGAAGCAGAGAGTGTGCATAAATGGCGTTAAATCCGAATGGGGACTTGTAACAAGTGGTGTTCCACAGGGATCAGTCTTAGGCCCATTGTTATTTATAATATATATCAATGACCTTGACGAGGAATTACTAGTGATATGAGCAAATTGCGACGACACGAAGATAGGTAGGATAATTGATTCAAACATAGATGTCATAGAACTTCAGGAAGATTTAGACAAACTTAATTCGTGGTCAGAAAAGTGGCAGATGCAGTTTAATGTAGATAAATGCAAGGTTCTGAAGCTCGGGAGTGTCCATAACCCAAGCACTTATAAGTTAAATAACGTAGAACTTAGCCATACAGATTGCGAGAAGGACTTGGGGGTGATGGTAAGCAGCAACCTTAAACCAAGACAGCAATGCCTAAGCGTACGTAATAAGGCAAATAGATTACTGGGATTTATATCAAGAAGTGTTAGCAACAGAAGTCCAGAGGTTATATTACAGCTTTATACATCATTAGTAAGGCCTCACCTAGATTACGCAGCTCAGTTTTGGTCTCCATATTACAGAATGGACATAAATTCGTTAGAAAACATTCAGCGTAGAATGACTAAATTAATACATAGCATTAGAAATCTTCCTTACGAAGAAAGATTGAAGACCCTTAAATTACATTCACTTGTAAGACGTAGAATGAGGGAGACATGATCGAGGTATACAAGTGGAAAATGAGTATTAACAAAGGGGATATAAATAAGGTCTTGAGGATATCTCTCCAAGAGAGAACCCGCAATAATGGATTCAAGTTAGATAAGTTTAGATTTAGAAAGGATATAGGAAAGTATTGGTTTGGAAATAGGGTAGTTGATGAGTGGAACAGTCTGCCTAGTAGGGTTATTGAAGCTAGGACCTTGGGTAGTTTCAAATTTAGGTTGGATAAATTCATGAGTGAGAGGGGTTGGATTTGAGTGGGACTCGCACATGAATAAATAGAATTATCAAAGCTTATTTCTTGGGTAGCATTGAAAATTAGATTGAGCAAGTGTTCTGTTAGTGGGACGGATTGTGAAGGACCTGCCTAGTATGGGCCAACAGGCCTGCTGCAGTGTTCCTCCTTTCTTATGTTCTTATTAATAAAATACTGAGGATATAGAACCAAGTAAGAACCAGAAATAACAGATTTAAACTGGATAAATTTAGATTTAGAAATGACATAGGCAAGTACTGGTTTTCGAACAGAGTTGTAGATGCATGGAACAATCTTCCGAGTAGGGTGATAGAGGCTAGGACCTTGGGTGGCTTTAAAAAGAGATTGGACAAATATATGAGTGGGAGGGGCTGGATTTGATTGGTGTCGTGAGTACGGGAGTAAATTCTTAGGTAGTGGTGGTTTTGATAAGGATCTGCCTTGTATGGGCCAGTAGGCCTTCTGCAGTGTTCCTCCATTCTTATGTTCTTATGTTCAATCTTAATAACTCCTTGATCCAGTGGTGTTTCAAAGATGTCATACTGTGTGGTAACACCACAAGCTTCACATCTAGGTCAACAAACAGACTGCAAGACTTCAGGATGAATATAGCAATTATCAAGGGTGAGGAGAACCTTGAATGTAAGTTTCTTTCTAGCCAGGTACACCTTGACTGCAGGAATAAAATAATGCTTGAACCAGTCAAGAAACAAGGCCTCAGTCATCCATGTTGTCTTGTTAGACCAGATAACAGACAAACAAGTTTCATGTAGACCTTTTAAAGCAGAGGGATTCTGTGTGTGATAAAGTAGCATTGACCTGCTCATGAGATCACTTGTTACCTTGTGCAGAGAAGCAAAATGAAGCTATCATTACCTTCCTTGAAACCAACCGCAAATTTTTCTTGCATGCTAATGTACATTCTTAATGGTATATGCTTTTATAACAGGCTTGGTCTTGTCAGCATTAAACACTTGGTGGAACTGTAACTGTTTTTAGAAATAATTTGCACAAAGTCAGCAGGAACATTTTCCATAGCAACTTGATCAACTGATGTTCTCTTACTACTAAACCTCATGTTATCAAGCTGAGTATGCTTTTTAAAGCTTTCAAATCATCCAAGTGTAAACAAGCACTGTTTTCTCTCACACAGTTTTAGAGAAATATAAAACTTCGTACCTTATTGTTGGAGCACTGTGGGAACACCTTTCTTTGTTTTCTTCTCTATTCACACATTCAGTAACACTTATGTAGTAATTACCTGTACTGTAATTTTATATTCTTTTCACCACATCACGATCCACACTCACTGAGCACACTCATATATTCTTCTCATTGTTTATAGTTGTTCAGGTGGTGGATTCTCTCAAGTAAAGAGAGTAAGCAGTCTGCATCACACTTGCACCACTTCATAATGTAACTAATAAAACTTACACTTTTCTTTAGTACAGTAGACCGTCATTTAACATGAGTTTATTTGGCACGATTTGGGTATAGCACGATTGAAGAATTGCGGCACATTTTTATGTAACACTACGTAAAATTAACTTTACATTGAGTCAATGGGGGAGACCTACTGCCACCCCCGCAACCCTCACCCACCCACACCACCCTCCCAGCCTGCCCATGCCACCACCCGACACCACCCGACACCACCCCACCATCCCAGCATTCACAATTCATACGCATACAGTCCCTCTTCTCTGCTACAAGATATGATTGTGAATTGTGTTTTGATCTTTAAATTTCTATATCTTGTATCTGCCATGGGGAAGTGGAACAGAATTCTTCCTCCGTAAGCCATGCGTGTCGTAAGAGGCGACTAAAATGCCAGGAGCAAGGGGCTAGTAATCCCTTCTCCTGAATATATTACTAAATGTAAAAGGAGAAACTTTTGTTTTTCCTTTTGGGCCACCCTGCCTCGGTGGCAAACAGCCAACATGTTGAAAGAAGAAAGAAAAAGATCTTTTATCTGCCAAGCAATCATGACACCCAGTAGGCATACCAGTGTTGCTCAAAGTGGCAAGAAAAGGTGTAAGCATTTAAGTCTTAGAATTAACAAAAAAAACTAAGATAGTATTAGACAAGACATAACCTGTGGCCATAATGAAGTGTTTATTTGTACACATGAAAAGAGGTAAACATAAGTTTGTGTGACTGACTGACTGACTTACTGAATGACTGACTGACTGAATGACTGACTGACTGAATGACTGACTTACTGAATGACTTACTGACTTGACTGAATAACTTACTTGACTGACCGAATCACTTGATTGACTGAATGACTTGACTGACTTACTGAATGACTTGACTGACTTACTGGAATGACTTGACTGACTTACTGAATGACTTGACTGTACTGAATGACTTGACGACTTACTGAATGACTTGACTGACTTACTGAATGACTTGGCTGACTTACTGACTGGCTTGACTGACTTACTGAATGACTTGACTGACGTACTGAATGACTTGACTGACTTACTGAATGACTTGACTTACTGAATGACTTGACTGACTTACTGACTGACTTACTGAATGACTTGACTGACTTATTGAATGACTTGTCTGACTTACTGAATGACTTAAAGTTAGACACTCAGTACAACCATCGACTTCAGTACCAGAACCTCTACCATCCACCTCAGCCCAGTAGGGCCACAGCATAACTCTCCACTCTCTTCACAATCATCCACAAACACCAGCACCCACAATTTAAGGTAAGAAATACTATTATTTCTGTTAGTCTAAAGAATAAGTTGTTTGGCTTTTAGGGGCTCCCAGGAATGTAACCCTATTTTTTTTATAAGTTCTTCAGTTCATCTAACACAATTTTACCTAACACTGCATTTTCAGGAACGTAACTATTGTGTTATATGACTGTCTACTGTACCATCAAAGCTTGAACACACATTCTTCTAGGTTGTAGACAGCAACCACCCAGGGAGGAACTACCGTCCTGCCAGGTGACTGTGAAACAGAAACCTGAAACTGTTTTACATGATGGTAGGATTGCTGGTGTCTTTTTCTGTCTCATAAACACGCTGGATAACAGGTATATCTAGCTACTTCTACTTACACTTTAGGTCACACTACACTGGCATACATGCATATATACATACACACATCTAGGTTTTCTTCTTTTCTTAATAGCTCTTGTTCTTTTATTTTCTCTATTGTCCATGGGGAAGTGGAAAAGAATCTTTCCTCCGTAAGCCATGCGTGTCGTATGAGGCGACTAAGATGCCGGGAGCAATGGGCTAGTAACCCCTTCTCCTGTACAAATCTACTAAAAACGAGAAGAAGAAAACTTTATAAAATTGGGGTGTCTGAATGTGCGTGGATGTAGTGCTGGATGATAAGAAAGAGATGATTGCCGATGTTATGAATGAAAAGAAGTTGGATGTCCTGGCCCTAAGCGAAACAAAGCTGAAGGGGTAGGCGAGTTTCAGTGGGGAGAAATAAATGGGATTAAGTCAGGAGTATCTGAGAGAGTTAGAGCTAAGGAAGGGTAGCAATAATGTTGAAGGATCAGTTATGGAAGGAAAAGAGGAATATAAATGTGTAAATTCAAGGATTATGTGGATTAAAATAAGGGTCGGATGCGAAAAGTGGGTCATAATAAGCGTGTATGCACCTGGAGAAGAGAGGAGTGTAGAGGAGAGAGAGAGATTTTGGGAGATGTTGTCTAATGTATAGGAACTTTTGAACCAAATGAGAGAGTAATTGTGGTAGGGGACCTAAATGCTAAAGTGGGAGAAACATGCAGAGAGGGTGTAGTAGGTAAGTTTGGGGTGCCAGGTGAAATGATAATGGGAGCCCTTTGATTGAACTTTGTATAGAAAGGGGTTTAGTTATAGGTAATACATATTTTAAGAAAAAGAGGATAAATAAGTATACAAGATATGATGTAGGGCGTAATGACAGTAGTTTGTTGGACTATGTATTGGTAGATAAAAGACTGTTGAGTAGACTTCAGGATGTACATGTTTATAGAGGGCCTACAGATATATCAGATCACTTTTTAGTTATAGCTACAGTGGAGTAAAAGGTAGATGGGATACAAGGAAAATAGAATCAGTAAGTAAAAGAGGGGTGAAGGTTTATAAACTAAAAGAGGAGGCAGTTAGGTAAGATATAAACAACTATTGGAGGATAGATGGCTAGTGAGAGTGTAGGCAATGGGTCGAAAATGTATGGGGTAGATTTAAAATGTAGTGTTAGAGTGTTCAGCAGAAGTTTGTGGTTACAGGCGAGTGGGTGCAGGAGGAAGAGGAGCGATTGGGAATGATGATGTAAAGAGAGTAGTAGGAGAAAAAGTTAGCATATGAGAGGTTTTACAAAGTAGAAGTGATGCAAGGAGGGAAGAGTATATGGAGAGAAAAGAGAGGTTAAAAGAGTGGTGAAGCAATGTAAAAGAGAGCAGATGAGAGAGTGGGTGAGATGTTATCAGCAAATTTTGTTGAAAATAAGAAAAGTTTTGGAATGAGATTAATAAGTTGAGGAAGCCTAGAGAACAAATGGATTTGACAGTTAAAAATAGGAGAGGAGAGTTATTAAATGGAGAGTTAGAGGTATCGGGAAGATGGAGAGAATATTTTGAGGATTTGTTAAATGTTGATGAAGACAGGAAGCTGGATTTCGTGTGTAGGGCAAGGAGGAATAACATCTTGTAGGAGTGTGGAAGAGCCAGTTGTGGGTGTAGGGAAGTTCGTGAGGCAGTGGGTAGAATGAAAGGGGTAAGGCAGCTGGGATTGATGGGATAAAGATAGAAATGTTAAAAGCAGGTGGGGATATAATTTTGGAGTGGTTGGTGCTATTATTTAATAAATGTATGGAAGAGGGTAAGGACCTAGGATTGGCAGAGAGCGTGTATTGTTCCTTTGTATAAAGGCAAAGGGACAAAAGAGAGTGCAAAAATTATAGGGAATAAGTCTGTTGAGGTACCTGGTAAAGTGTATGGTAGAGTTATTATTGAAAGAATTAAGAGTAAAACAGAAAGCAGGATAGCAGATGAACAAGGGGGCTTTAGGAAAGGTAGGGGTGTGTAGACCAAGTGTTTACAGTGAAACATATAGGTGAACAGTATTTGATAAGGGTAAAGATGTTTTTGTGGCATTTATGGATTTGGAAAAGGCGTATGATAGGTAGATAGGGGGCAATGTGGCAGATGTTGCAGGTGTATGGAATAGGAGGAAGGTTACTGAAAGCAGTGAAGAGTTTTTATGAGGATAGTGAGGCTCAGGTTAGAGGTGTAGGAGGGAAGGACTATTTCCCAGTAAAAGTGGGCCTTAGACAAGGATGTGTGATGTCACCGTGGTTGTTCAATATATTTATAGATGGGGTTGTAAGAGAAGTGAATGCGAGGGTCTTGGCAAGAGGTGTTGGGCTAAAAGATAAAGAAGCAAATACAAAGTGGGGGTTGTCACAGTTGCTTTTTGCTGATGACACTGTGCTTTTGGGAGATTCTGAAGAGAAGCTGCAGAGGTTGGTGGATGAATTTGCAGGGTGTGTAAAAGAAGAAAATTGAAAGTGAATATAGGAAAGAGTAAGGTGATGAGGATAACAAAAGAATAGGTGACGAAAGATTGATATCAGATTGGAGGGAGAGAGTATGGAGGAGGTGAATGTATTCAGATATTTGGGAGTGGACATGTCGCGGATGGGTCTATGAAGGATGAGGTGAATCATAGAATTGATGAGGGAAAAGGGTGAGTGGAGCACTCGAGTCTGTGGAGACAAAGAACCTTGTCCATGGAAGTAAAGAGGGAATGTATGAGAGCATAGTTATACCAACGCTCTTATATGGGTGTGAAGCATGGGTGATGAATGTTGCAACGAGGAGAAGGCTGGAGGCAGTGGAGATGTCATGTCTGAGGTCAATGTGTGGTGTGAATATAATGCAGAGAATTGAGTTTGGAAATTAGAGGAGGTGCGGATTACCAAAACGATTGTTCAGAGAGCTGAGGAGGGTTGTTGAGGTGGTTTGGACATGTAGAGAGAATGGAACGAGACAGAGTGACTTCGAGAGTGTATAAATCTGTAGTGGAGGGAAGGGGGTAGGGTCGGCCTAGGAAAGGTTGGAGGAGGGGAAGGAAGTTTGGTGCGAGGGCTTGGACTTCCAGCAAGCATGTGTGAGCGTATTTGATAGGAGTGAATGGAGGCATATGGTTTTTAATACTTGACGGCTGTTGGAGTGTGAGCAGTAACATTTATGAAGGATTCAGGAAACCGCAGGCCGGACTTGAGTTCTGAGATGGGAAGACAGTGCCGGCACCTGAAGGAGGGTGTTAATGTTGCAGTTTTATAACTGTAGTGTAAAGCACCCTCTGGCAAGACAGTGATGGAGTGAATGATGATGAAAGTTTTTCTTTTCGGCCACCCTGCCTTGGTGGGAATCGCCGATGTGTTAATAAAAAAAAAATTAACCCTTTGACTGTCGGAGGCCCCATTCTGAAACTGTCATTCTATGTCGGAAAATTTTGGAAAAAAAAAAAATATTTTTTTCTTATGAAATGATAGAGAATCTTTTCCCGATTGTAATGACACCAAAAGTATGAAATTTGATTGAAAACTTATGGAATTACGCTCTCGCAAAGTTTGCGATGTCAGTGATATATACGCATCAGCGATTTCACCGACTTTGAGCCCTATTTTAGGCTAATTCCATTGGGATGGCCGACCAAACTCATAGCTATTTCTTTAGAACTCCATTTGTTCTATCGATTGAGTACAAGAAATCACCAATTTACCGATTTCAGCTACCCAATAAAGTGGTCAGAAAATGGCAATTTTGGCAATTTCATGCAAAATAAAAAAGATGTCAATTTCAAAATAGGGTCCAGAATAAACAATGCAGACATCCCTAGCACTAAAATAAGATGTTATCTGTTCTTTAGGCATGTCTTTAGGCCCCTCTTACATTACTCTTGCTTTCTATTTTTATTTTTTATTCATACAAAAAATAGAAGATTTATTGTTATGCAGACTATTGCATTATTGTAAAAACTGTATAAATAATATCTGTGCACTTGTGAAAGAATATTAGACTCACCAATTGATGTGTATTGGACGCATGGTGTGATTTGTTTACTTTTGAACATTGGCAAAAATCGAACATTTCCGCTACTTTGAGCTCAATTTCAAGATCGTTTACATCATGAAACTAATCAAAATCATCTCTATTCCTGTAATATGTTTCCCATTCTATCAAATGAGACCATGAAAAAGAGAATACAACCAAAAATACTATACGAAAATACACCTCAAAGACGGCGTTTTAATTAAAAAAAAACGGTCGGAGTTTTTTTTTCTCATTATGTACTGCTTGCTGCAGGATTTTTTTTATACTGCGCACACTGACCACACAGACCCATTCTCTCACATGTGGGCCTACCAGCTTTCACCTGCTTGATTTGAGGCCGCTAGAATTTAGGCGTATAAATACGTCCGAAACATTGGCTCATAAGACGTATATATACGTCCGAAACAGTCAAAGGGTTAAACAAGATGGAGCTTCTAAAATCTGGAACGAATAAAGTACAAAACTCGGGGTACCAATGTATTCTAAATCCTAACTTTATATCAGAAATTACTAAGAAACAAGTAGTTTCAAGTCACTACTATACACAGATTCCTAATTTGCAACAATAGTTAATATTCTTTAATGAAAAATAAAAAGTTATAAGATTTCCTATTTACTATTATTACTATATACCAAATACAATTTTTTGCATTAAATTCTGTGAGCTAAGAATGTTACGAGTTCATTGTTCTCACCTGCTGTACGGTTCCAGAGTGCATACAACCTTGATCCAAGTCTGTCAGTGATCTCCAGTGACCAGTTAATGATCGGAGCATCCTCCTCTAGTTGTTTCTGAGCATCTCGGTCTAAGAGCTCCTCAAAAAGTTGTTCCTGAACGCTTACAGGTAAATCTTCTATTTCTGTATAAAATAGTAAGAAAACAGTTAACTAGTTATCTTGAATAATACATTTATCCAAGCCGCAAAAGTTGTTTACAATATATTGAACCTCACTTCAACAAGTACAGTGGTACCTCGGTTAACGATGGTCCCCAAACTCGCCCTTTTATGTAAATTTATTTTTTTAAATGGTTTTGTAAGTGTATTTTTGGGGGTCTAAAAGGACTAGTCTATTTTACATTATTCCTTATGGGGATAAATGCGTTTGGTAATGGCCCTTGAACAGCATTCTGGAACGAAAAAATATCGTTAACCGAGGTATCACTGTATTCCTAATGCATCACTCCATAAAGTATATATCACCCTCAATCCTGTCAGGCACAACTGATATCTCCTGTCAACATATAAAAACTTTAAGGCTACAATTTACACTGTTGAGACATCAACAATAAAGTCAGGGGTGACAGCAGTAGCATCATCAGTAGTGCCACCACCAGTGGCAATGACAAAGTCTGTATACTGCAGTTTGAATAATATCTATAACCAGTTCCCAAAACAGGTGATAAGTCATGGCAAAGTTGTACATGAGTAGGTCTCTCCCAGTTATTTACACCATAAATAATGCTGGATTTTTAGTACAGTTACTAGGATGCTCAAACCCTGTTTCCATAACAAGGTGACTATGTGGTGCTTTATATAAGTATTCTTGTTCAAATTAGTATGGCAGGTAATTATAGCATTTGTGGATGTAGTAGGACTGATTCTGGTGAGTGTATGACCTGTTTTGTTTCTCCAAATAGCTTATCTTCCTGCTATACTACAAGTTGTCTTTCCATGTTTTTTATCTATCTGGTTCAAGTACTGCTGTTTCTCTCTTTTGTCTTTGTTTATCTCTGCACATGAAAAAATATAAGCAACTGTAACAGTGAAGAATGTACAAGTCTATGGTGCCAACAATTTTCATATACAATGACTTCAGTATTTAAGGCAGTTATGAACCATCTTACACTTCTAAACGGCCTGTATTAGAAGTTCGGAGGTTAAGCATAAGAACACATCAATGTAACACACTGATAATGTTACAATGTGAAAATAAATGAGCAGGACCCACAAGTAACTGAATTCACGAACACTATGAGCAACTGCTTGTTGCTACCAACAATAACAAAACCTACAAGAATCTCTGAGACTAGTATCTCCTTATTAGACCACATCTGGACTAACACCATATCCCCTTTAAAATCAGGCATAATCACTGACAACACCACAGACCACTACCCTACCTTTCTCATAACCAGCCTAGGTAAATTGCCCCAAGACACTACTAAAGTTACCTTCAGACTACATAACGAGACAGCTGTTAATAACTTTATAACAGCTATGATTAACATCGACTGGCATAATGAGATAGAATCATACTCAAGATACTGAAGAATGTATTAATAAATTTCTAAAAAAAAAAAAAAAAACACTACATCTATAACAAACATTGCCCTAAAAAAACTAAACAGATCACAGCAGAGAGACTGAATAGTCCCTAGCTAACACCCAGCATCCTAAAATCCATTAACATAAAGCACCTACATGAAAAACAGTAGAGAATGGGTCAAATAACCAGAGACCACTCTAAGCGTTACTCATCAATCCTTACCAGTCTGATAAGAAAGTCAAAAAAATTGTATTATGAGAACAGATTACATAACATAAAAGGTGATATGAAAAAGACCTGGAAAACCCTATCTGAAATTCTAGGAACAAAAAAGATATCCAAAAATAAAACAATCAAATTAACTAAATCAGATGAACCCCAGCTACTACCAACTGAAACAGCAAACAGACTCAATGTTTTCTTCTACACCATAGGAAAGAATCTAGCAAGTAAGATCCCAAGCTCAAACACCCGTCCATCAGACTACCTCACGGGCACCTACCCTAATACACTATTCCTAGCTCCAACCAACCCAACAGAAGTCTCACTCATCATCAACACCCTTAAAAACAAGGCAGGAGATATAAATAACTTACCACTTTTATGTACAAAAAAGCTTCTCAAGTATTATCACCAATAATTGCAACACTCTTTAACAAATCCATCAAAACCTCCACCTTCCCATCAATTCTTAAAATAGCGAGGGTCACCCCGATCCACAAAGGAGGAGATCAAGCAGACTTGAATAACTATAGACCAATATCTAACTTACCTCTGCTCTCTAAAATCTTTGAAAAATTAATTCATAGGCAGATCTATTCCTATCTCATCTCACACAACATACCCAACCCTTCAGTTTGGATTCAGGACTAATAAAAGCACAAATGATGCTATTATACACATGCTAGAACTAATATACACCGCACTCGAGAATAACGAGGTCCCGCTGAGAATCTTCATTGATTTACGTAAAGCTTTTGATACAGTTGACCATGATTTGCTGCACATTAAATTAACACACTATGGCATAAGAGGGCACTCCCTCAACTACCTAAAGTCATACCTTAGTAACAGAAGCCAATATGTGTACACAAATGGAGCTAACTCTTCCACACAACCAATTACAGTAGGCGTCCCACAAGGAAGTGTCCTTGGCCCACTCCTCTTCCTCATTTACATCAATGACCTACCGAATGCGTCACAACTACTCAAACCCATATTATTTGCAGATGACACAACATATGTCTTTTCTCATCCAAACCCAGTCATACTAGCCAACACTGTTAACACTGAATTGCAGAAAATATCTACCTGGATGATGACTAATAAGCTTACTCTCAATACTGATAAAACCTATTTCATTCAATTTGGAAACAGAGCTACAAATGTTCCACTTAACATAACGCTAAATGGTTCACCCATCACAAGACTCACAGAGGGAAAATTCCTAGGAATCCATCTTGACAGTAGCCTCAAATTCCAGACACATATACAACAAATTTCCAAGAAAATCTCCAAAACAGTAGGCATACTATCAAAGATACGGTACTATGTTCCACAATCAGCTCTCCTTGCACTGTATCATTCACTTATCTACCCTTATCTCACCTATGGAATTTATGCATGGGGATCAACAACATTTAATCACCTAAGACCACTAATAACCCAACAAAAAGCTGCAGTCAGAATGATAACAAATTCCAACTCCAGAGAACATACTCCACCAATATTCAAAAGTCTAAAACTACTCACCGTCAAGAACATCCATACTTATTATTGTGCCTACTACATTTATAGAACACTACACTCAAACATAAACCCTCCACTCAAACTTCTCCTCACCAACCTTAACAGGACGCACGACCATAACACTAGACACAGATCATTTTTTGATGTAATCCGTGTCCATATCACACTGTGCAAAAACTCTATGCACATAAAGGGCCCCAAAATTTGGAATTCATTGAAAGTGAATAAAGGAAAGAGTAAGGTGATGAGGATAACAAAAAGATTAGGTGACGAAAGATTGGATATCAGATTGGAGGGAGAGAGTATGGAGGAGGTGAATGTATTCAGATATTTGGGAGTGGACATGTCAGCAGATGGGTCTATGAAGGATGAGGTGAATCATAGAACTGATGAGGGAAAAAGGGTGAGTGAAGCACTTCGGAGTCTGTGGAGAGGAAGTAAAGAGGGGAATGTATGAGAATATAGTTATACCAACACTCTTATATGGGTGTGGAGCATGGGTGATGAATGTTGCAACGAGGAGAAGGCTGGAGGCAGTGGAGATGTCATGTCTGAGGTCAATGTGTGGTGTGAATATATGCAGAGAATTCGGAGTTTGGAAATTAGGAGGATGTGCAGGATTACCAAAACTATTATCCAGAGAGCTGAGGAGGGGTTGTTGAGGTTGTTACGGACATGTAGAGAGAATGGAACGAGACAGAGTGACTTCGAGAGTGTATAAATCTGTAGTGGAGGGGGAAGGCGGGGTAGGGGTCGGCCTAGGAAAGGGTGGAGGGAGGGGGTAAAGGAAGTTTTGTGTGCGAGGGGCTTGGACTTCCAGCAAGCATGTGTGAGCGTATTTGATAGGAGTGAATGGAGGCATATGGTTTTTAATACTTGACGTGCTGTTGGAGTGTGAGCAAAGTAACATTTATGAAGGGATTCAGGGAAACCGGCAGGCCGGACTTGAGTTCTGGAGATGGGAAGTACAGTGCCGGCACTCTGAAGGAGGGGTGTTAATGTTGCAGTTTTATAACTGTAGTGTAAAGCACCCCTCTGGCAAGACAGTGATGGAGTGAATGATGATGAAAGTTTTTCTTTTTCGGGCCACCCTGCCTTGGTGGGAATCGGCCGATGTGTTAATAAAAAAAAATAAAATAAATACTAAAGTAACCCGGTCTGAACATCAATTTAAGACTCTTCTCAAAAACCACATACTCACCCTAAACTAAAAACTCAATATGCACACAATGTACTTAACTTTACCAAATAATATAATTTAATAAGCTTACTCTCAATACTGATAAAACCTATTTCATTCAATTTGGAAACAGAGCTACAAATGTTCCACTTAACATAACGCTAAACTGGGATGTTTGAATGTGCGTGGATGTAGTGCGGATGATAAGAAAGAGATGATTGCTGATGTTATGAATGAAAATAAGTTGGATGTCCTGGCCCTAAGCGAAACAAAGCTGAAGGGGGTAGGCGAGTTTCAGTGGGGAGAAATAAATGGGATTAAGTCAGGAGTATCTGAGAGAGTTAGAGCTAAGGAAGGGGTAGCAATAATGTTGAAAGACCAGTTATGGAAGGAGAAGAGGGAATATAAATGTGTAAATTCAAGGATTATGTGGATTAAAATAAGGGTCGGATGCGAAAAGTGGGTCATAATAAGCGTGTATGCACCTGGAGGAGAGAGGAGTGTAGAGGAGAGAGAGAGATTTTGGGAGATGTTAAGCAAATGTATAGGAACTTTTGAACCAAGTGAGAGAGTAATTGTGGTAGGGGACCTAAATGCTGAAGTAGGAGAAACATGTAGAGAGGGTGTGGTAGGTAAGTTTGGGGTGCCAGGTGTAAATGATAATGGGAGCCCTTTGATTGAACTTTGTATAGAAAGGGGTTTAGTTATAGGTAATACATATTTTAAGAAAAAAGAGGATAAATAAGTATACAAGATATGATGTAGGGCGTAATGACAGAAGTTTGTTGGACTATGTATTGGTAGATAAAAGACTGTTGAGCAGACTTCAGGATGTACATGTTTATAGAGGGGCCACAGATATATCAGATCACTTTTTAGTTGTAGCTAAAGTGGGAGTAAAAGGTAGATGGGATACAAGGAAAATAGAAGCAGTAAATAAGAGGTGAAGGTCTATAAACTAAAAGAGGAGGCAGTTAGGGTAAGATATAAACAACTATTAGAGGATAGATGGGCTAGTGAGAGTGTAGGCAATGGGGTCGAAGATGTATGGGGTAGGTTAAAGAATGTAGTGTTAGAGTGTTCAGCAGAAGTTTGTGGTTACAGAAAAGTGGGTGGAGGAGGGAAGAAGAGCGATTGGTGGAATGATGATGTAAAGAGTAGTAAGGGAGAAAAAGTTAGCATATGAGAGGTTTTTACAAAGTAGAAGTGATGCAAGGAGGGAAGAGTATATGGAGAGAAAAAGAGAGGTTAAGAGAGTTGTGAAGCAATGTAAAAAGAGAGCAAATGAGAGTGGGTGAGATGTTATCAACAAATTTTGTTGAAAATAAGAAAAAGTTTTGGAGTGAGATTAATAAGTTGAGGAAGCCTAGGGAACAAATGGATTTGACAGTTAAAAATAGGAGAGGAGAGTTATTAAATTGAGAGTTAGAGGTATCGGGAAGATGGAGGGAATATTTTGAGGAGTTGTTAAATGTTGATGAAGACAGGGAAGCTGTGATTTTGTGTATAGGGCAAGGAGGAATAACATCTTGTAGGAGTGTGGAAGAGCCAGTTGTGAGTGTGGGAGAAGTTCGTGAGGCAGTGGGTAGAATGAAAGGGGGTAAGGCAGCTGGGATTGATGGGATAACGATAGAAATGTTAAAAGCAGACGGGGATATAGTTTTGGAGTGGTTGGTGCTATTATTTAATAAATGTATGGAAGAGGGTAAGGTACCTAGGGACTGGCAGAGAGCATGTATTGTTCCTTTGTATAAAGGCAAAGGGGACAAAAGAGAGTGCAAAAATTATAGGGGAATAAGTCTGTTGAGTTCTCCATGGGGAAGTGGAACAGAATTCTTCCTGCCTCGGTGGGAAGCGGCCGACGTGTTGAAAGAAGAAGAAAAGGTTATCTAAGTGAGCTGAGCTCATGGCGTATATCTACAGATTGGACCCTGGCTTCAAAGCTGTAGATCTATGGGACAGACCCTGAAAGGTTTATACTCAGTGAAACAAGGATGTCGATAGTAATAATATGACTCTGGGCTGCATTAAATATCATGTAGTTAGGTAGGTGCAGCTATGTTAAAAGGCAGACTACATAGCTACATCTACCGGCTACCTACACCTGACTTCCCACAAATAAATAGTACTCACCTCTCATCCTACATTACGACTACACATTTTAAGGTAAATAATGAGTGCACTGTATGTGTACTTTATCTCTCTGAACTGCTTTAACTTTTTTTTTTTTTTTTTTTTTAACAAGTCGGCCGTCTCCCACCGAGGCAGGGTGACCCAAAAAGAAAGAAAATCCCCAAAAAGAAAACACTTTCATCATCATTCAACACTTTCACCACACTCATACACAATCACTGTCTTTGCAGAGAAGCTCAGATACAACAGCTGAGAACAGTCCCTCCCAGCTGTCACTATCACAGACTCCTCCTTTAAAGTGCAGGCATTGTACTTCCCATTTCCAGGACTCAAGTCCAACTAAATCAATTAACTGGTTTCCCTGAATCCCTTCACAAAATGTTACCCTGCTCACACTCCAACACATCGTCATGTCCCAAAAACCATTCGTCTCCATTCACTCCTATCTAACACGCTCACACATGCTTGCTGGAAGTCCACGCCCCTCGCCCACAAAACCTCCTTTACCCTCTCCCTCCAACCTTTTCTAGGACGACCCCTACCCCGCCTTCCTTCCCCTACAGATTTATACGCTCTCCAAGTCATTCTAATTTGATCCATTCTCTCTAAATGACCAAACCACCTCAACAACCCCTCTTCAGCCCTCTGACAAATGCTTTTAGTAACTCCACACCTTCTCCTAATTTCCACATTCCGAATTTTCTGCATAATATTTACACCACACATTGCCCTTAGTAGGTAGGTAGTAGGTAGTAGGTTGGTAGACAGCAACCACCCAGGGAGGTACTACCGTCCTGCCAGGTGACTGTGAAACAGAAACCTGAAACTGTTTTACATGATGGTAGGATTGCTGGTGTCTTTTTTCTGTCTCATAAACACGCTGGATAACAGGTATATCTAGCTACTTCTACTTACACTTTAGGTCACACTACACTGGCATACACATGCATATATATACATACACACATCTAGGTTTTTCTTCTTTTTCTTAATAGCTCTTGTTCTTTTTATTTTCTATATTGTCCATGGGAAAGTGGAAAAGAATCTTTCCTCCGTAAGCAATGCGTGTCGTATGAGGCGACTAAGATGCCGGGAGCAATGGGCTAGTAACCCCTTCTCCTGTACAAATCTACTAAAAACGAGAAGAAGAAAAACTTTATAAAACTGGGTTGTCTGAATGTGCGTGGATGTAGTGCGGATGATAAGAAAGAGATGATTGCCGATGTTATGAATGAAAAGAAGTTGGATGTCCTGGCCCTAAGCGAAACAAAGCTGAAAAGGGTAGGCGAGTTTCAGTGGGAGAAATAAATGGGATTAAGTCAGGAGTATCTGAGAGAGTTAGAGCTAAGGAAGGGGTAGCAATAATGTTGAAGGATCAGTTATGGAAGGAAAAGAGGAATATGAATGTGTAAATTCAAGGATTATGTGGATTAAAATAAGGGTCGGATGCGAAAAGTGGGTCATAATAAGCGGGTATGCACCTGGAGAAGAGAGGAGTGTAGAGGAGAGAGAGAGATTTTGGGAGATGTTAAGCGAATGTATAGGAACTTTTGAACCAAATGAGAGAGTAATTGTGGTAGGGGACCTAAATGCTAAAGTGGGAGAAACATGCAGAGAGGTGTAGTAGGTAAGTTTGGGGTGCCAGGTGTAAATGATAATGGGAGCCCTTTGATTGAACTTTGTATAGAAAGGGGTTTGGTTATAGGTAATACATATTTTGAGAAAAAGAGGATAAATAAGTATACAAGATATGATGTAGGGCGTAATGACAGTAGTTTGTTGGACTATGTATTGGTAGATAAAAGACTGTTGAGTAGACTTCAGGATGTACATGTTTATAGAGGGGCCACAGATATATCAGATCACTTTTTAGTTATAGCTACAGTGGGAGTAAAAGGTAGATGGGATACAAGGAAAATAGAATCAGTAAGTAAAAGAGAGGTGAAGGTTTATAAACTAAAAGAGGAGGCAGTTAGGGTAAGATATAAACAACTATTGGAGGATAGATGGGCTAGTGAGAGTGTAGGCAATGGGGTCGAAAATGTATGGGGTAGATTTAAAAATGTAGTGTTAGAGTGTTCAGCAGAAGTTTGTGGTTACAGGCGAGTGGGTGCGGGAGGGAAGAGGAGCGATTGGTGGAATGATGATGTAAAGAGAGTAGTAAGGGAGAAAAAGTTAGCATATGAGAGGTTTTTACAAAGTAGAAGTGATGCAAGGAGGGAAGAGTATATGGAGAGAAAAAGAGAGGTTAAAAGAGTGGTGAAGCAATGTAAAAAGAGAGCAGATGAGAGAGTGGGTGAGATGTTATCAGCAAATTTTGTTGAAAATAAGAAAAAGTTTTGGAATGAGATTAATAAGTTGAGGAAGCCTAGAGAACAAATGGATTTGACAGTTAAAAATAGGAGAGGAGAGTTATTAAATGGAGAGTTAGAGGTATCGGGAAGATGGAGAGAATATTTTGAGGAGTTGTTAAATGTTGATGAAGACAGGGAAGCTGTGATTTCGTGTGTAGGGCAAGGCGGAATAACATCTTGTAGGAGTGTGGAAGAGCCAGTTGTGGGTGTAGGGGAAGTTCGTGAGGCAGTGGGTAGAATGAAAGGGGGTAAGGCAGCTGGGATTGATGGGATAAAGATAGAAATGTTAAAAGCAGGTGGGGATATAGTTTTGGAGTGGTTGGTACTATTATTTAATAAATGTATGGAAGAGGGTAAGGTACCTAGGGATTGGCAGAGAGCATGTATTGTTCCTTTGTATAAAGGCAAAGGGGACAAAAGAGAGTGCAAAAATTATAGGGGAATAAGTCTGTTGAGTGTACCTGGTAAAGTGTATGGTAGAGTTATTATTGAAAGAATTAAGAGTAAGACAGAAAGCAGGATAGCAGATGAACAAGGGGGCTTTAGGAAAGGTAGGGGTGTGTGTAGACCAAGTGTTTACAGTGAAACATATAGGTGAACAGTATTTGGATAAGGGTAAAGATGTTTTTGTGGCATTTATGGATTTGGAAAAGGCGTATGATAGGGTAGATAGGGGGGCAATGTGGCAGATGTTGCAGGTGTATGGAATAGGAGGAAGGTTACTGAAAGCAGTGAAGAGTTTTTATGAGGATAGTGAGGCTCAGGTTAGAGTGTGTAGGAGGGAAGGAGACTATTTCCCAGTAAAAGTGGGCCTTAGACAAGGATGTGTGATGTCACCGTGGTTGTTCAATATATTTATAGATGGGGTTGTAAGAGAAGTGAATGCGAGGGTCTTGGCAAAAGGTGTTGGGCTAAAAGATAAAGAAGCAAATACAAAGTGGGAGTTGTCACAGTTGCTTTTTGCTGATGACACTGTGCTTTGGGAGATTCTGAAGAGAAGTTGCAGAGGTTGGTGGATGAATTTGGTAGGGTGTGTAAAAGAAGAAAATTGAAAGTGAATATAGGAAAGAGTAAGGTGATGAGGATAACAAAAAGAATAGGTGACGAAAGATTGGATATCAGATTGGAGGGAGAGAGTATGGAGGAGGTGAATGTATTCAGATATTTTCGAGTGGACATGTCGGCGGATGGGTCTATGAAGGATGAGGTGAATCATAGAATTGATGAGGGGAAAAGGGTGAGTGGAGCACTTCGGAGTCTGTGGAGACAAAGAACCTTGTCCATGGAAGTAAAGAGGGGAATGTATGAGAGTATAGTTATACCAACGCTCTTATATGGGTGTGAAGCATAAGTGATGAATGTTGCAACGAGGAGAAGGCTGGAGGCAGTGGAGATGTCATGTCTGAGGTCAATGTGTGGTGTGAATATAATGCAGAGAATTCGGAGTTTGGAAATTAGGAGGAGGTGCGGGATTACCAAAACGATTGTCCAGAGAGCTGAGGAGGGGTTGTTGAGGTGGTTTGGACATGTAGAGAGAATGGAACGAGACAGAGTGACTTCGAGAGTGTATAAATCTGTAGTGGAGGGAAGGCGGGGTAGGGGTCGGCCTAGGAAAGGTTGGAGGGAGGGGGTAAAGGAAGTTTTGTGTGCGAGGGGCTTGGACTTCCAGCAAGCATGTGTGAGCGTATTTGATAGGAGTGAATGGAGGCATATGGTTTTTAATACTTGACGTGCTGTTGGAGTGTGAGCAAAGTAACATTTATGAAGGGATTCAGGGAAACCGGCAGGCCGGACTTGAGTTCTGGAGATGGGAAGTACAGTGCCGGCACTCTGAAGGAGGGGTGTTAATGTTGCAGTTTTATAACTGTAGTGTAAAGCACCCCTCTGGCAAGACAGTGATGGAGTGAATGATGATGAAAGTTTTTCTTTTTCGGGCCACCCTGCCTTGGTGGGAATCGGCCGATGTGTTAATAAAAAAAAATAAAATACATTGCCCTTAGACAGGACATCTCCACTGCCTCCAGCCTCCTCCTCGCTGCAGCATTTGCAACCAATGCTTCACACCCATATAAGTGTGTTGGTACCACTATACTTTCGTACATTCCCTTCTTTGCCTCCATAGATAACGTTTTTTGTCTCCACAGATACCTCACTGCACCACTCACCTTTTTTCCTTCATCAATTCTATGGTTAACCTCATCCTTCATAAACCCATCCGCTGACACTTCAACTCCCAAATATCTGAAAACATTTACTTCTTCCATAATCCCTCTCTCCAATGTGATATCCAATTTTTCTTTATTTAAATCGTTTGATACCATCATCACCTTACTCTTATCTATGTTCACTTTTAACTTTCTATCTTTACACACTCTCCCAAACTCGTCCACTAACCTTTGCAACTTTTCTTTAGAATCTCCCATAAGCACAGTATCATCAGCAAAAAGTAACTGTGTCAACTCCCATTTTGCATTTAATTCTCCATAATTTAATCCCACCCCTCTCCCCAACACCCTAGCATTTACTTCTTTTACAACCCCATCTATAAATATATTAAACAACCATGGTGACATTACACATCCCTGTCTAAGACCTACTTTTACAGGGAAGTAATCTCCCTCTCTCCTACACACCCTAACCTGAGCCTCACTATCCTCATAAAAACTCTTTACAGCCTTCAGTAACTTACTACCTATTCCATACACTTGCAACATTTGCCACATTGCTCCCCTATACACTTTATCATATGCCTTTTCTAAATCCATAAATGCAATAAAAACTTCTCTACCTTTATCTAAATACTGTTCACATATATGCTTCACTGTAAAAACTTGATCTACACATCCCTTACCCACTCTAAAGCCTCCTTGCTCATCTGCAATCCTACTCTCTGTCTTACCTCTAATTCTTTCAATAATAACCCTGCCATACACTTTACCTGGTATACTCAGTAAACTTATTCCCCTATAATTTTTACACTCTCTTTTATCCCCCTTCCCTTTATATAAAGGAACTATATATGCTCTCTGCCAATCCCTAGGTACCTTCCCCTCTTTCATACATTTATTAAACAAAAATACCAACCACTCCAGCACTATATCCCCCCCTGCTTTTAACATTTCTGTCATGATCCCGTCAGTTCCAGCTGCTTTACCCCCTTTCATTCTACGTAATGCCTCACGCACCTCCCCCACACTCACATCCTGCTCTTCTTCACTCCTAAACGATGTTGTACCTCTCTGGCCAGTACATGAAATTACCGCCTCCCTTTTTTCATCGACATTTAAAAGTTCCTCAAAATATTCCTGCCATCTACCCAATACCTACAGCTCCCCATCTACTAACTCCCCTACTCTGTTTTTAACAGACAAATCCATTTGTTCCCTAGGCTTTCTTACCTTTTTTATCTCACTCCAAAAAATTTTTCTTGTTTTCAGCAAAATTTCTTGACAGAGCCTCTCCCATTCTTTCATCCGCTCTTCTTTTGCACTCTCTTCACCTTTCTTTTACTCTCCATATACTCTGCTCTTCTATTAACACTTCTGTTTTGTAAAAACCTCTCATAAGCTACCTTTTTCTATTTTATCACACCCTTTACTTCTTTATTCCACCTCTCACTCCTCTTTCCTCCTGCACCCACCCTCCTATAGCCACAAACTTCTGCCCCACATTCTAATACTGCATTTTTAAAACTATCCCAACTCTCTTCAACCCCCCCACTACTCATACTTGCACTATCCCACCTTTCTGCCAATAGTTGCTTATATCTCACCCTAAAATCCTCCTCCCTTAGTTTATACACTTTTACCTCTCTCTTACTTGCTGTTGCCATTTTCTTTTTGTCCCATCTACCTTTTACTCTAACTGTAGCTACAACCAAATAATTATCTGATATATCTGTTGCCCCTCTATAAACATGTACATCCTGAAGCCTACGCATCAACCTTTTATCCACCAATACATAATCCAACAAACTACTTTCCTTACGTGCTATATCATACCTTGTATATTTATTTATCTCTTTTTCATAAAATATGTATTACTTATTACCAAACCTCTTTCTACACATAGCTCAATTAATGGTTCCCCATTTACATTTACCCCTGGCACCCCAAATTTACCTACTACTCCCTCCACAACATTTTACCCACTTTAGCATTAAGATCCAAACCACAATTACTCTCACTTGGTTCAAAACTCCCCACACACTCACTCAACATTTCCCAAAATCTCTCTCTCTCCTCTACACTTCTCTCTTCTCCAGGTGCATAAACACTTACCATAACCCACTTTTCACATCCAACCTTTATTTTTCTCCACATAATCCTTGAATTTATACATTTATATTCCTTCTTTACCTGCCATAACTGATTATTCAACATTATTGCCACTCCTTCTTTAGCTCTAACTCTATTTGAAACCCCTGACCTAATCCCATTTATTTCTCCCCACTGAAACTCTCCTACCCCCTTCAGCTTTGTCTCACTTAAAGCCAGGACAGGTGTCTTTTTTCTGTCTCATAAACATGCAAGATTTCAGGTACATCTTGCTACTTCTACTTACACTTAGGTCACGCTACGCAAACATGTACATGTTTATGTATACACACTCATCTGAGTTTTCTTTGATTTTATCTTAATAGTTCTTGTTCTTATTGCTTTTCCTTTCATATCCATGGGGAAGTGGAATAAGAATCTTTCCTCCGTAAGCCATGTGTGTTGTAAAAGTCAACTAAAATGCCGGGAACAATGGGCTAGTAACCACTTTTCCTGTATAGCTTACTAAAACGAAAAAGAAGAAAACCATCAAAGTGGGATGTTTGAATGTGCGTGGATGTTGTGCGAATGATAAGAAAGAGATGATTGTAGATGTTATGAATGAAAAGAAGCTGGATGTCCTGACTTTAAGTGAGACAAAGCTGAAGGGGGTAGGAGAGTTTCAGTGGGGAGAAATAAATGGGATTAGGTCAGGGGTTTCAAATCGAGTTAGAGCTAAAGAAGGAGTGGCAATAATGTTGAATAATCAGTTATGGCAGGTAAAGAAGGAATATAAATGTATAAATTCAAAAATTATGTGGAGTACAATAAAGGTTGGATGTGAAAAGTGGGTTATAGTAAGTGTTTATGCACCTGGAGAAGAGAGAAGTGTAGAGGAGAGAGAGAGATTTTGGGAAATGTTGAGTGTGTGGGGAGTTTTGAACCAAGTGAGAGAGTAATTGTGGTTGGGGATCTTAATGCTAAAGTAGGTAAAAATGTTGTGGAGGGAGTAGTAGGTAAATTTGGGGTGCCAGGGGTAAAAGGTTGATGGGTAGGCTTCAGGATGTACATGTTTATAGAGGGGCAACAGAAAGATCGGATCATTATTTGGTTGTAGCTACAGTTAGAGTAAAAGGTAGATGGGACAAAAAGAAAATGGCAACAGCAAGTAAGAGAGAGGTAAAAGTGTATAAACTAAGGGAGGAGGAAGTTAGGGCGAGATATAAGCAACTATTGGCAGAAAGGTGGGCTAATGCAAGTATGAGTAGTGGGGGGGTTGAAGAGAGTTGGGATAGTTTTAAAAATGCAGTATTAGAATGTGGTGCAGAAGTTTGTGGCTATAGGAGGGTGGGTGGTGGAATGAAGAAGTAAAGGGTGTGATAACATAGAAAAAGGTAGCTTATGAGAGGTTTTTACAAAACAGAAGTGTTAATAGAAGAGCAGAGTATATGGAGAGTAAAAGAAAGATGAAGAGAGTGGTGAGAGAGTGCAAAAGAAGAGCGGATGAAAGAATGGGAGAGGCTCTGTCAAGAAATTTTGCTGAAAACAAGAAAAAATTTTGGAGCGAGATAAACAAGGTAAGAAAGCCTAGGGAATGAATGGATTTGTCAGTTAAAAACAGAGTAGGGGAGTTAGTAGATGGGGAGCTGGAGGTATTGGGTAGATGGCAGGAATATTTTGAGGAACTTTTAAATGTCGATGAAAAAAGGGAGGCGGTAATTTCATATACTGGCAAGGGAGGTACAACATCGTTTAGGAGTGAAGAAGAGCAGGATGTGAGTGTGGGGGAGGTGCGTGAGGCATTACGTAGAATGAAAGGGGGTAAAGCAGCTGGAACTAATGGGATCATGACAGAAATGTTAAAAGCAGGGGGGATATAGTGCTGGAGTGGTTGGTATTTTTGTTTAATAAATGTATGAAAGAGGGGAAGGTACCTAGGGATTGGCAGAGAGCATGTATAGTTCCTTTATATAAAGGGAAGGGGGATAAAAGAGTGTAAAAATTATAGGGGAATAAGTTTACTGAGTATACCAGGTAAAGTGTATGGCAGGGTTATTATTGAAAGAATTAGAGGTAAGACAGAGAGTAGGATTGCAGATGAGCAAGGAGGCTTTAGAGTGGGTAGGGGATGTGTAGATCAAGTTTTTACAGTGAAGCATATATGTGAACAGTATTTAGATAAAGGTAGAGAAGTTTTTATTGCATTTATGGATTTAGAAAAGGCATATGATAGAGTGGATAGGGGAGCAATGTGGCAAATGTTGCAAGTGTATGGAATAGGTAGTAAGTTACTGAAGGCTGTAAAGAGTTTTTATGAGGATAGTGAGGCTCAGGTTAGGGTGTGTAGGAGAGAGGGAGATTACTTCCCGGTAAAAGTAGGTCTTAGACAGGGATGTGTAATGTCACCATGGTTGTTTAATATATTTATAGATGGGGTTGTAAAAGAAGTAAATGCTAGGGTGTTGGGGAGAGGGGTGGGATTAAATTATGGGGAATTAAATGCAAAATGGGAGTTGACACAGTTACTTTTTGCTGATGATACTGTGCTTATGGGAGATTCTAAAGAAAAGTTGCAAATTTGAGTTTGGGAGTGTGTGTAAAGGTAGAAAGTTGAAAGTGAACATAGATAAGAGTAAGGTGATGAGGGTATCAAATGATTTAAATAAAGAAAAATTGGATATCACAATGGAGAGAGGGATTATGGAAGAAGTAAATTTTTTTTTTTTTTTTTCCAACAAGTCGGCCGTCTCCCACCGGGGCAGGGTGACCCAAAAAAAAAGAAAATCCCCAAAAAGAAAATACTTTCATCATCATTCAACACTTTCACCACATTCATACATAATCACTGTCTTTGCAGAGGAGCTCAGATACAACAGCTGAGAAAAGTCCCTCCCAGCTGTCACTATCTCAGACCCCTCCTTTAAAGTGCAGGCATTGTACTTCCCATTTCCAGGACTCAAGTCCAACTAAATCAATTAACTGGTTTCCCTGAATCCCTTCACAAAATGTTACCCTGCTCACACTCCAACAGATCGTCATGTCCCAAAAACCATTCGTCTCCATTCACTCCTATCTAACACGCTCACACATGCTTGCTGGAAGTCCAAGCCCCTCGCCCACAAAACCTCCTTTACCCCTTCCCTCCAACCTTTTCTAGCAGTAGTAGGTTGGTAGACAGCAACCACCCAGGGAGGTACTACCATCCTGCCAGGTGACTGTGAAACAGAAACCTGAAACTGTTTTACATGATGGTAGGATTGCTGGTGTCTTTTTTCTGTCTCATAAACATGCAAGATTTCAGGTACGTCTTGCTACTTCTACTTACACTTAGGTCACACTACGCAAACATGTACACGTTTATGTATACACACTCATCTGAGTTTTCTTTGATTTTATCCTAATAGTTCTTGTTCTTATTGCTTTTCCCTTTCATATCCATGGGGAAGTGGAATAAGAATCTTTCCTCCGTAAGCCATGCGTGTTGTAAAAGTCAACTAAAATGCCGGGAACAATGGGCTAGTAACCCCTTTTCCTGTATAGCTTACTAAAAAGAAGAAGAAAAGAAGTAAATGTTTTCAGATATTTGGGAGTTGACGTGTCAGCGGATGGGTTTATGAAGGATGAGGTTAACCATAGAATTGATGAAGGAAAAAAGGTGAGTGGTGCGTTGAGGTATCTGTGGAGACAAAAAACGTTATCCATGGAGGCAAAGAAGGGAATGTACGAAAGTATAGTGGTACCAAAACTCTTATATGGGTGTGAAGCATGGGTTGCAAATGCTGCAGAGAGGAGGAGGCTGGAGGCAGTGAAGATGTCCTGTCTAAGGGCAATGTGTGGTGTAAATATTATGCAGAAAATTCAGAATGTGGAAATTAGCAGAAGGTGTGGAGTTACTAAAAGTATTTGTCAGAGGGCTGAAGAGGGGTTGTTGAGGTGGTTTGGTCATTTAGAGAGAATGGATCAAAGTAGAATGACTTGGAGAGCGTATAAATCTGTAGGAGAAGGAAGGCGGGGTAGGGGTCGTCCTAGAAAAGGTTGGAGGGAGAGGGTATAGGAGGTTTTGTGGGCGAGGGGCTTGGACTTCCAGCAAGCATGTGTGAGCGTGTTAGATAGAAATGAATGGAGACGAATGGTTTTTGGGACATGACGATCTGTTGGAGTGTGAGCAGGGTAACATTTTGTGAAGGGATTCAGGGAAACCAATTAATTGATTTAGTTGGACTTGAGTCCTGGAAATGGGAAGTACAATGCCTGCACTTTAAAGGAGGGGTCTGGGATAGTGACAGCTGGGAGGGACTATTCTCAGCTGTCGTATCTGAGCGCCTCTGCAAAGACAGTGATTATGTATGAGTGTGGTGAAAGTGTTGAATGATGATGAAAGTATTTTCTTTTTGGGGATTTTCTTTCTTTTTGGGTCACCCTGCTTCGGTGGGAGACGGCCGACTTGTTGAAAAAAAAAAAATTGAATAAACATATAAAATAACATTTTTACTTACCTTTATTGAAGATTGTTGATGGCATGTGGAAGATAGGGAGGAGTGAGGGAGGGAGGGCTTAGTGTTTGGAAGGGGAATCCCCCTCCATAAGGACTTCACGTAACAAGTCCCTCTCTGGGGTTACTTCCCTTCTTTTTCTTTTAATGCCACCAGGACCAGCTTAAGAGTCACTGGACCCCTGTCTCACAAAATAAATGTCCAGAGTCCTCTGTTTCTTGTGCCTCTTTAAGATGTCCCTAAAATGGGACATTGTTTTGTCACTGAACATGTTGTAGATATGGCTGGTTTCAGCTTGCTCAAGGTGATATTTTTCAGCAAATGCCTGCACCCTATTCCATATTGCACAAATCTCCTTAATCTCTGAAGAAGGCACCTCATCCACTCCCAATTCCTCCTCCTCCTGAGAAGCAAGTTCCTCAACTGTGGTCTGAAGCTGTTCCAGTTGAAGCTCTTCCAGCTCTTCCCTGTGGTCCTGCACCAACTTTTCCACATTCTCGCCACTCACCTCCAACCCCAGGGACTTCCCCAATGCCACAATACCTTCCACAACAGGCAGAGGGTCGGCAGGGTCAGGGTCAGCCTCAAACCCTTCAAAATCCCTCTGTTGGACACAATCTGGCCACAACTATCTCCAAGCAGAGTTCAAAGTCCTGGAAGTCACTCCCTCCCAAGCCTTACCTATAAGGCCTATGCAGTTGTAGATATTGAAGGGATTCCTCCAGAACTCTCTTAGGGTCAACTCAGTGTCTGAGGTCACTTCAAAACACTTTTCAAACACTGCTTTTGTGTAGAGTTTTTTGAAGTTAGAAATGACCTGCTGGTCCATGGGCTGGAGGAGAGGAGAGGTGTTAGGAGGCAAGAAATCATTGTGATGAAACTGAAGTCCCTACACAGTAGGTCTACCAAGTTTGGAGGATGTGCAGGAACATTGTCCAGTAACAGGAGGCACTTGAGTGACAATTTATTTTCCAGGAGGTATTTTTTCACACTAGGGCCAAACTGTTCATGGACCCACTCTTTGAAAATTTGCCTTGTGACCCATGCCTTATGATTAGCTTTCCACAACTCACACAATCTATTCTTGACGACATTGTGTTTCTTGAACACACTGGGATTTTCTGAGTGATACACCAGTAAAGGCTTCACTTTAAAATCCCCACTAGAGTTAGAACAAAACAAGAGTTAGCCTGTCTTTCATAGGTTTGTGTCCTGGCAGTGCCTCTTCCTCCTGAGTAATGTAGGTCCTGTTTGGCATTTTCTTCCAAAACAGGCCTGTCTCGTCACAATTGAACACTTGTCTGGGTTTCAATTTTTCAGTCTTTATGTACTCCTGAAATTCAGTTATGAATTTTTCAGCAGCATGTTTGTCTGAACTGGCAGCCTCACCATGCCTTACCACACTGTGTATGCCACTACGCTTCTTAAATTTATCAAACCAGCCTCTGCTTAGCCTTAAAATCACTGAAATCAGCACTGGTTCCAGGCATTTTCTTTACAAGATCGGCATGCAACTGCCTTGCCTTTTCACAAATGATTGTCTCTGACACACTATCATCCGCTAACATTTTATCCTTGATCCACACCAGCAACAACTTCTCAACCTGTTCGACTATTTGTGGTCTATTTTTGGTTAGCATATCAACACCTTTCACATCAGCTTCCTTGATTTCTTTCTTTCTTTGCCAGGATAGAAGCGATAATTGACTTATTTTTGCCATATATCCTGGCAAGCTACGAAATTCTCACACTACGCTCGTATTTTTGTACTATTTCCTTCTTCACGTCTATGGTGTTTCTCACTTTCTTTACCACAGGAGTACCACTAGGAACTTTCTTTGGACCCATGGTAGCTTATTTCACAGTCGCACTTAATGAACAAGCTCCAAACACAATTAATTAATCCTTTCAGGGTTATTGACGTACTAGTACGCCTAAATTCTAGCGCCCTCAAATCAAGCAGAAACAGGCTGTTAGGCCTAGATGTGATAGAATGGGTCTGTGCGGTCAGTGTGCGCAGTATAAAAAAATTCCTGCACCACACAGTGCATAATGAGGAAAAAAAACTCTGACCGTGTTTTTGGTTTAAAACAGCGACTTTGCAGTCTATTTTCTTATGGTGTTTATTGATGTATTCTCGTTTTCTTGGTCTCATTTGATAGATTGGAAGATATATTACAGAAATAGAGATGATTTTGATTAGTTTGACAATGACAAGTACCTTGAAATTGAGCTCAAAGTAACGAAAATGTTCGATTTTTGACGATGTTCAAGAGTAAACAAATCACACCATACGTCCAATACACATCAATTGGATAGTCTAATATCCATGCACAAGTGCTCTGATATTATTTATACCATTTTTACAATGATGGAGTTGTATACATAACAGTAAATCTTCTATTTTTTTGTGAGAATAAAAATTCAAAATGAAAAGCAAAAGTAATGTAAGAGGGGCCTGGAAACGTGACTAATGAACAGAGAAGACGTTATTTTAGTGCCAGGAATGTCTGCCTTGTTTATTCTGGTCCCTATTTTGAAATTGGCATTGTTTGAAATGTGTGTGAAAGTGGCCAAATTGCCATTTTCTGACCACTATTTTGGGTAGTTGTAGTTGGTAAATAGGCGGTTTCTTGTACTCAATCGATAGAAGAAATGGAGTTCTAGCGAAATAGCTATAATTTTAGTTGACTGAAACATTGGAATTTGCCGAAAATAGGGCTCAAAGTGGGCAAAATCGCCGATGCGTAAGTGTCATGGCTACCGCTAACTTCGCGAAAGCATAATTCCGTTAGTTTTCGATCAAATTTCATAATGTTTGTGGCGTTATGATCGGAAAAAGATTCTCTATCATTTAATAAGAAAAAATAATTTATATTTTTTTTTAAATTCTTGGACCCTGAGAACGAGTTTCGGAGACCCCCCTTGGACCCTGAAAGGGTTAATTGTGAAATGTTTGGATTAGCGCACAGGGTAATGTTCACTCAGAGGATAAACAAAGCTAGACTAACTCATGATGCCTGCGCGGGCAGCCGCACAGGGTTGGGGCAGACAGGTCTGGTATGCACGCAGTTGAAAACACAGGGCACGTTCGATACTCATGACAAAATTGGTTCGAAAAAAGCGTTTGAAACTCGAATTGTTTGATACTCGATGTGTTCAAAACTCGGTGTTCCACTGTACTCACCTCTTGCCCTACATTAAGACTACAAATATTTTAAGGTAAGTAATGAATGTACTGTGTATGTATGCATTTTACTTTTCATTGTGCTTTTAATGCCTAGTTCTATTACTAACTTAATATAAGTTAGTGTAAACTTGTTGTCTGGCATTTATATGCATTTATAAGTGAAAAAAAATGGTGTTCTGCTTTCCGGCGATAGCCTGGAACCTAACCTTCCATATAAATGGGGCCCTACTGTACACAAAAAAAAAATTCAATTCGCTCTCTGCCAGTCACATATAATGCAGCTTCCCACACCATTTTCTTAAAGTATTTTTTATTATTTTTTTCAAATGCATTACGGGAGGGCCCCGCTTCTACAGCAGGTTAGGTTCCGGGCTACTGCTGTAAAGCGAAAATCGACGTAAAGTGAATCGTAGCTTTTTTTCCATTTTCAAATTAATATAAAAGCCTGATACAGTGGTACCTCGGTTAACGATATTTTTTCGTTCCAGAATGCTGTTCAAGTGCCATTACCAAACGAATTTATCCTCATAAGGAATAATGTAAAATAGACTAGTCCTTTTAGACCCGCAAAAATACACTTACAAAAGCATTTAAAAAAATAAACTTACATAAAAGGACGAGTTTGGGGACCATCGTTAACCAAGGTACCACTGTAACATGATTACACTATCATATATTAAATAAGCAATATAGGTAGGCCTAAAAATGCATAAATAGTACACACATTACTTTTTTTTTTTAACATGTTAGCTGTCTCCCGTCGAGGCAGGGTGACCCAAAAAGAAAGAAACACTTTCACCATCATTCACACAATATTAGTCTTTGCAGAGTACCACCCAGATATGACAGTTTAGATATTTAATTTTTTAATTTTAGTAAGATGTACAGGAAAAGGAGTTACTAGCCCATTGCTCCCAGCATTTTAGTTGACTTTTACAACACGCATGGCATACAGATGAAAAATTCTTATTCCACTTCCTCATGGATATTAAAGGAAAATACTAAGAACAAGAACTATTAAGAAAAAACAAAGAAAACTAAGGTGAGTGTGTATACATTAATGTGTACATGCTTGTGTAGTGTACCTCCCTGGGTGGTTGCTGTCTACCAACGTACTTACTTTACTTATCTTAAAATATTTTTGTCCTTAGCTTATAGTGAGTCGTGAATATATTTAGTGTAGAAAGTCTGAATAAATAAAGAATGGGTATAAATGAAAACTGCTGTGTTAACAAAATGTTGTAGAGCAAAGCACTGTAAAGCAGGGCCTGCCTGTATGTTAGTTTGGTACAGGTGTGGTGAGTTCCTATCTATTTGATACAAACTGGTAAAGAAATGTGGCATTAATTATGACAATGTTTACATGTTCTGAATGTGTGTGGGGTGATCAAGCTCAGTTACATCCAACAGACCCACTTTAACCCTCTATAATAATAATAATAATAATAATAATAATAATATTTTATTGAGACATGGTACAATGATACATGGTAGACATAGTTATACATAGTTATTACATAGTTATTACATAGTTATTAATGAGATGTACATCCCAAAAGCCCCTAATATGCTGTGCATTGCGGGCATTCTTAGGACTACTTAATTCTAGACTACATGGTAAAAAGTTATGGTTGATAATTTATAAAATAAGTATAATTGCGTATCTAAGTTATAAAGTTTGAATATAAGTTGAACATATCAATTAATTGTAGCAATGCAACTAATTGAGTGAGATAACAATTTAAAACAATTAATTGCATTGCAGTTACAGTTTACGTATACTCTTCAAATAATTCAAGTAACAAGTTACAGAATGCAAGGCATGTTATGCTCTTGTACATTTTACCTAATACAACAGCAAAAATAAATTTGACTGACATTTTTCAAAGTATTTGGGTCACAACCCTATTTTCCCATGTTGATCTCTATACGTAACTCTACCTGACATAAGGAGTTAATTTTCAGGAATGCAACTTGAACATTATCAGAGAGTTTACTGTATTTACAATTATTAAATAACACAACGGTCAACACGGAAGACACTAAATCACCAGACTCGAATTCAACATCTTTTTTATCAGAACTGAGCTACTGCTGTTGGTAGAGTCACGCCTCTCATCACTCAAGTCTGGAGATCGAATCATTGGAGTGAAGGGGAATTTTTTTTTGTAGGTAGTAGGTTGGTAGACAGCAACCGCCCAGGGATGTACTACCGTCCTGCCAAGTGAGTGTAAAACGAAAGCCTGTAATTGTTTTACATGATGGTAGGATTGCTGGTGTCTTTTTTTCTGTCTCATAAACATGCAAGATTTCAGGTACATCTTGCTACTTCTACTTACACTTAGGTCACACTACACATTCATGTACAAGCATATATATATACACACCCCTCTGGGTTTTCTTCTATTTTCTTACTAGTTCTTGTTCTTATTTCCTCTTATCTCCATGGGGAAGTGGAACAGAATTCTTCCTCCGTAAGCCATGCGTGTCGTAAGAGGCGACTAAAATGCCGGGAGCAAGGGGCTAGTAACCCCTTCTCCTGAATATATTACTAAATGTAAAAGGAGAAACTTTCGTTTTTTCTTTTGGGCCACCCTGCCTCGGTGGGAAACGGCCGACATGTTGAAAGAAAGAAGTAGGTTGGTAGACAGCAACCGCCCAGGGAGGTACTACCATACTGCAAAGTGAGTGTAAAACAGAAGCCTGTACGTATTTGTTTTACATGATGGTAGAATTGTTAGTGTCTTTTTTCTGTCTCTTAAACATGCAAGATTTCAGGTACGTCTTGCTACTTCTACTTACACTTAGGTCACACTACACATGCATATACACATTTATGTATACATAACTCATCTGAGTTTTCTTTGATTTATTTTATCTTAATAGTTCTTATCACTTTTCCTTTCACATCCATGGGGAAGTGGAATAAGAATCTTTCCTCCGTAAGCCATGCGCGTTGTAAAATTCAAATAAAATGCCGGGAGCAATGGACTAGTAACCCCTTTTTCAGTATAGCCTATTAAAAAGAAAAAGAAGAAAACCGTCAAAGTTGGATGTTTGAATGTGCGTGGTTGAAGTGCGAATGATAAGAAAGAGATGATTGTGGATGTTATGAATGAAAAGAACTAATTGAACTATGTAAAGAAAGAGGTTTGTTAATAAGTAATACATATTTTATGAAAAAGAGGATAAATAAGTATACAAGATATGATATAGCACGTAATGAAAGTATAGTTTGTTAGATTACGTATTGGTGGATAAAAGATTGATGGGTAGGCTTCAGGATATACAGTAGACCGTCATTTAACACGAGATTATGTTACACGTTACGGGTATTGCACGATTGAAGAATTGCGGCATATTATTATCTAACAAAAATGATATTACACGGTTCGCGGGAGGGGAAAAAATTTTGAACGCACGATAGCCGCGGTGGGTTAAACCATTGAGTCAGTGGGGTCCTACTGAGGGTGGCTATGAGCCACATCAAGTGTTTAATGCTGACGAGACAAGTGTTTTCTGGAAGAAAATGCCAACACGAACTTATATCAGTCAGCAAGAGAAACGTGCACCAGTCTTCAAGACAGCAAAGGATCGCTTCACCTTGCTCCTTTTCGGTAATGCATCAGGTGATTTCAAGTGTAAGCCCATGGTTATTTACTACCTAAGAATCCTCATGCTTTGAGGAAAAGGGAATTTGTTTTTCCTTCCTGCAAACTAAGTTTATTCAGATACACGGGGCCAGGAGCCGAGTCTTGACCCCTGCAACCACAATTAGGTGAGTACAGTTACATACATTATCATACATAGCAGCATATGTGTAGAGAACCTAGGATAACCCAAAAAAAGTCAGACAATGGAAAAACTAAGTCACTCTGACTTTTTTGGGTTATCCTAGGTTCTCTACACATATGCTGCTATGTATGATAATCTTCATAACTGTATCTGTGTATACCTGAATAAACTTACAGTTTGTGGGAAGGAAAAACAAATAACCATTCCCACAAGCAGCCTTGTTGTTGTTGTTCAGTGGACACCACCCGCCTTACCCAGCCACCACGGACCCCACCATCCCAGCATTCGTACGTATTTCATACGCGTCAAAAAGCCCTCGGCTACAAGCCAGCTGTGTTTGTGAAGAATAAGAGAGAGTGAATTGTGTTTTGATCTTGAATTAACGAAGAAAACAAAGATATTAGACAAGACATAACCCGTGGCCGTAATGAAGTGTTACTTTGTACACATAAAAAGATGTAAACATAAGTTTGTGTGACTGACTGACTGACTTACTGACTGACTGACTTGACTGACTGACTTGACTGACTGACTTGACTGACTGACTTGACTGACTTGACTGACTGACTTGACTGACTTGACTGACTGACTTGACTGACTTGACTGACTTACTGAATGACTTGACTGACTTACTGAATGACTTGACTGACTTACTGAATGACTTGACTGACTTACTGAATGACTTGACTGACTTACTGAATGACTTGACTGACTTACTGACATGAGAAATTGACTGACTTACTGAATGACTGACTGACTTGACTGACTTAAAGTTAGACACTCAGTACAACCATCGACTTCAGTTCCAGAACCTCTACTATCCACCTCAGCCCAGTAGGGCCACAGCATAACTCTCCACTCTCTTCACAATCATCCACAAACACCAGCACCCACAATTTAAGGTAAATATTATTATTTCTGTTACAATTGTAGTCTTAAGCAGTAAAAACAACATAATACATCACGATAATGAACTACAATTACATATTCACTTTTATTTTTGTAAGATCTGTTGGTCTAAAAAAAACTTGTTTGGCTTTTTGGGGACTCCCAGGAACGTAACCCTATTTTTCCAATAAGTTCTTTTAATTATTTAACACGAAATTATCTAACACGACTTTTTCAGGAACGTAACTATCGTGCTAAATGACGGTCTACTGTATACATGTTTATAGAGGGGCAACGGATATATCAGATCATTATCTAGTTGTAGCTAGAGTTAGAGGTAGATGGGACAAATGTAAAATGGCAACAGTAAGTAAGAAGAGAGGTGAAAGTTTATAAAGTAAAGGATAAGGGAGTTAGGGTGAGATATAAGCAACTACAGTGAACCCCCGGTGGTCGTGATGCTCCAAACTCAAACAATTATGTAAGTGTATTTTTGTAAGTGCTTTTGTAAGTGTATTTTTGGGGGTCTAAAAGGACTAGTCTAATTTACATTATTCCTTATGGGAATAAATTTGTTTGGTAATGGCACTTGAACAGCATTCTGGAACGAAAAAATCATGAAAACCGGGGGTCCACTGTATTGGCAGAAAGGTGGGCTAGTGCAAGTATGGATAGTGTGGGGGGTTGAAGAGGGATGGGATAGTTTTAAAAATGCAGTACATATTAGAATGTGGGGCAGACATTTGTGGCTATAGGACGGTGGGTGCAGGAGGAAAGAGGAGTGATTGGTGGAGTGATGAGGTAAAGGGTGCAATAAAAGAGAAAAAAGGTAGTTATGAGAGGTTTTTACAAAGCAGAAGTGATATAAGAAAGGCAGAGTATATAGAGATTAAAAGAAAGGTGAAGAGAATGGTGAGAGAGTGCAAAAGGAGAGCAAATGAGAGTGGGAGAGGCACTGTCAAGAAATTTTACTGAGAATAAGAAAAAAATTTGGAGTGAGATAAACAAGTTAAGAAAGCCTAGAGAATGAATGGATTTGTCAGTTAAAACCAGAATAGGGGAGTTAGTAAATGGGGAGCTGGAGGTATTGGGGAGATGGCGAGAATATTTTGAGGGACTTTAAAATGTCGATGAAGAAAGGGAGGCAGTAATTTCCTGCACTGGCCAGGAAATAAACTTCAGCTAGTTTTCAAATCAAAGACTTGTATGGTTTTACTGAATAAAAACTTTCCTTGAACAGCCTCTTATGGATTCAGCGTATCATATAAAAGATACTAAGTATGTACGTACTACAATACATAATTAGTATCTTTTGCATGATACTATTATAATACCATCACAAAAACAGAACAATATTAGCAAAAAAGGTTAATGTATTACTCCAACCAAATACATAATGTGCATAGAGGAAAAAATAAAATTATTATATTTTCATATACTATATGAATTTGAGTGTTAACTGTCTTACTCATACTTTTTTTCTTTTAATTATGAACGAAGGTTATTACAATCATTATAATAGTAATAATTATAATAATACAGTGGACCCTCGGTTAACGAAATTAATCCGTTCCAGGAGCTCTTTCTTAATCTGAATCTTTCGTTATCTGAAACCTTATTTCCCATAAGAAATAATGTAAATACAATTAATTGCTCCACAAAAAAATAATCACTCAAAATAAAAAAATAACATTTACTTACCTTTATTGAAGAGACTTGCAGGCATCTGGAAGATAGTATAGATGATGATTGGAGCAGGTGTTAGTGGTTGGAAGGGGAATCCCCCTCCAAAAGGACTTCAGGTGACAAGTCCCTCTCTTTGGTTACTTCCCTTCTTGGTCTTTTAATGCCACTAGGACGAGCTTGAGAGTCACTAGACCCCTGCCTGGTGAAGTAGCTGTCCAGAGTCCTCTGTTTCTGGCAACTCTTCAACACTTTTCTGAAGTACAACATGGCTCTGTCACTGAAGTGGTTGCACAGAAGGCTCATTTCAGCTTGCTCAGGGTGGTATCTTTCAACAAATGTCTGCAACTCATTCCACTTTGTACACATCTCCTTAAGCACTGAAGAAGGCACCTCCTTATCTCTCTCTCTCTCTTCCTGTGAAGCAATAACCTCAGCTGTGGTCTGTTGCTGTTCCAGATGAAGCTCTTGCAGCTCTTCAGTTGTTAGCTCTATCCTGTGCTCCTCCACCAACTCTTCCACATCCTCACCACTCACCTCCAACCCCAGGCTGTTCCCCAATTCCACAATATCTTCCACAACATGTTCCACAACAGGCACAGGGTCGTCAGGGTCAGGGTCAGCCTCAAATCCTTCAAAATTCCTCTCTTGGACACAATCCGGCCACAGAGTTCAGAGTCCTGGAAGTCACTTCCTCCCAAGCCTTACCTATAAGGCCTATGCAATGCACGATATTGAGGTGTTCTTTCCAGAACTCTCTTAGGGTCAATTCAGAGTCATTGGTCATATTAAAGCACCTCTGAAACAGTGCTTTGGTGTACAGTTTCTTGAAGTTGGAAATGACCTGCTGGTCCATGGGCTGGAGGAGAGGAGTGGTGTTAGGAGGCAAGAACTTCACTCTGATGAAATTTATGTTGTCAGGCAACAACTCTTGCAAGTTGTGAGGATGAGCAGGAGCATTGTCCAGTAGCAGAAGGCACTTGAGTGGCAATTTCTTTTCCAGGAGGTATTTCTTCACACTAGGGCCAAACACTCCAGTCAACCATTCCTTGAAAATCTCCGTAGTGACCCATGCCTTGGTGTTAGCTTTCCAATGCACACACAATTTATTCTTGTCAACACCGTGTTTCCTGAAGGGTCTGGGATTTTCTGCGTGATGCACCAGTAAAGGCTTCACTTTAAAATCACCACTGGCATTGGCACAAAACATAAGAGTTAGCCTGTCTTTCATAGGCTTGTGTCCTGGCTGTGCCTTTTCCTCCTGAGTAATGTAGGTCCTGTTGGGCCTTTTCTTCCAAAACAGGCCTGTTTCATCACAATTAAACACTTGTTGGGGGAGGAATTGTTCAGCCTCTACGAACCCCTTGAATTCGTGCACAAATTTTTCAGCTGCACGTTTGTCTGAGCTGGCTGCCTCACCATGCCTCACAACATTGTGTATGCCACTACGTTTCTTAAACTACTCAAACCAGCCTTTGCTGGCTTTAAAATCACTCGCCTCACCACTGGTTCCAGGCATTGTCTTCACAAGATCTGCGTGCAACTTCCTTGCCTTTTCACAAATTATCGCCATAGAAATACTATCACCCGCTCTCTGTTTTTCATGGATCCACACCAACAACAACTTCTCAACCTCATCCACTGTTTTCGATCTTTGTTTTGTTAACAAATTAACCCCTTTTGCAACATTAGCTTCCTTGATCTCATTTCTCTGTGCCAGGATAGTGCCGATAGTAGATGGATTTTTCTTGTACATCCTGGCAAGATCACTCAGACGTACACCACTCTCATATTTTTCTATGATTTCCTTCTTCAGTTCGATGGTGTTCCTCACTTTCTTTACCACAGGGGTGCCACTAGGAAGCTTCTTTGGACCCATGGTGACTTATTTCACAGTGGCAATAACTAAACCACCAAAAAAGATACCAAATATATTGTGAATCTTTGAAAGAGCACGCTAGGTAATGTTCTCTCAATGGTAAACAACGCTTCACTGGCGTCCTGCGCTTGCGCGGAGCAGGGGGACACGTCTAATACCTTTCGGTAACTGAGGAATTTTTCGCTAACCGATTACGAAAAAAGCTTTCGTTTTCCGAAATTTTCGTTAACGGGACCTTTCGTTAACCGAGGGTCCACTGTATTATGATAAAAAAATATTTAAAAGGGTTGAATTTGTAGCTGTTATACAGCACCTAATGATGAATAAGTCTCAATATCATGACTGAAACAATTAACAACCCACATTTTGATTCATGACCAACCCTTAACCTATGCAGTTCTAATTTAAGAATTTTTACTATGAAAACTAACCTGCTGGCAGGGAGAACGTGACAGATTCAGAAAGAAAGTGACATGGAAGAGGTCCTTTTCTTTGTCGAATAGAAGCAGACATATGGCGACGAATATCAGTTGCTAGATCTGGTGCTACATATGATGGAACGCGTTTTACTCCTGTCCCACCTCCATCCATTCTTGATAATATTGTAGCCAGTAGATCTTCACGGCCAAACCTTGTGGGAAAGTTAATTTTTATTTTAATGTTTACATAGATCATGCTTGCATGATAATATCCATAGCATATTTTCTTTCTTTACATAACATCCCAAATTCATCATCATATTTTTTTATACCTAATAATGGTTCCAGGAATATTTGCCCCTAAACCCTGGTCTTGGACCAGTCCCCTATACTATTAGAAATGAAATACTGAAGGAATAAGAGCCACTAAAAAGAAAAAAAAAAAAGAGTAATGATAATAGTCAATATAAGTTGAAATTTGTAAAAATAATTTCATCACACAATTTTAAGAATCAAAGAAAAGAGCAGTACATAATCCAGAGTATAATATTTAATGGGTTTCCTTTATGCACTTGTATTATCATCAGGCACCCACAGGATGGGTATGGGGTGCATAATAAAGATACAGTCGAACCCCGAATTTTGTCCGCACCGGATATCGTACGATTCGAATTTCGACCACTTTTTTTCGGAAAAATTTTGCTCCGGATTTCGTACCTTATACCGGAAATCATCCGAATCAGACATGTCCGTCCGCCCGGGACGGCGCCACTCATGCGTACATGTCTCAGTCTGGCTATGTCACTGGTTGAGTGAGCATTCATCCAAAACATTTCATAATAATCCATTGTTTTATGTGCTTGTTTATCGAGTGCGACTGCGAAATAAGCCACCATGGGCCCAAAGAAAGTTCCCAGTGCCAGCACTTTGGTAAAGAAGGTGAGAAACACGATAGAATTCAAGGGAGAGATTGTAGAAAAATACAAAAGTGGTTTACGTGTGGCCGAGCTCGCCAGGATGCATGACAAGTCCAAATCAATAATCAGTTCCATCCTGGCAAAGAAAGTAGATATCAAGGAAGCTGATGTTGTGAAAGGGGTAAATAAGCTAACGAAACAGAGATCATAAACAATAAAAAATGTGGAGACGTTGTTGTTGATGTGGATCAACGAAAAACAGTTAGCGGGAGATAGTGTTGTGGAGTCGATCATTTGCAAAAAGGCAAGGCAGTTGCATGGGGATCTCGTAAAGAAAATGCCTGGAACGAGTGCTGCTGTTAGTAAATTTAACCCTTTCAGGGTCCGTGCCGTAGTTCTACGGCTTTGAGTTGAGGGTCCAAACCGTAGTTCTATGCCATGAGCTCAGCTCACTCAGATAAGCTGTGAGCGGTAAATTTGGGCCTAGATATGAGAGAATACATCTATGTGGTAAGTGTGCACCACATAAAACAAATCCTGCAGCACACAGTGCATAATGAGAGAAAAAAAACTGAGACCGCAATTTTCAATTAAAACAGCGACTTTGCAGTTTTTTCTTATACTTTTTATAGTTGTATTTGCTATTTCTTGGTCTCATTTGATAGAATGGAAGATATATTACAGACAGAGATGATTTTGATTGGTTTTAGTGCAGGAAATGGCTTGAAACTGAGCTCAAAGTAGCGGAAATGTTAAATTTTTGCCAATGTTCAAGAGTAAACAAATGACCTCACACGTCTAATACACGCCAGCTGGTGGGTATAATATACGTTCACAAATGTGGTGATATTATTTGTACAATTATTACAATATTGCATAACAGTAAATCTTCCATTTTTGGGTTTGAATAAAAATTCATTATGTGAATAAAAAATAAAAATGGAATTCATTTGTAAAGACTGAAAATGTAATTAATGAACAGAGGAAATGTTAGTTTAGTGCCAGGAATGCCTGCATTGTTTATTCTGCACCCTATTTTGAAATTGGAATATTTTGAACTTTGAGTTAAATTGGCTAAATTACCAATTTCTGATCACTTTATTTTGTAGTTGAAACAGTTAACTGGGCAATTTCTTGTGCTCAATCGATAGAAGTAATACTAGTGAAATAGCTAAGAATTTGGTCGACTGGAATAATGTAATTGACCTAAAATGGGAGTCAAAGTTGGCAAAATCGCCGATGCTTAAATATCGCTGACGCATCAAAATTCGTGAGAGCATAATTTCGTCAATTTTCCATCAAATTTCGTACTTTTTGTTTTATTACCTTCAGAAAAAAGATTCTCTACCATTTCATAAGAAAAAATAAGAATTTTTTTTTGTTTAAATTCTTGGACACTGGTGCACCCTCTAAAATTTGGCCTCTGGACCCTGAAAGGGTTAAGGCCAGCAGAGGCTGGTTCGACAGATTCAAGAAGCATAATGGCATATAGAGTGTTGTAAGGCATTATGAGGCTGCAAGTTCAGACAAACGTGCGGCCGAAGAATTTGTTAATGAATTCAAGGAGTACGTAGTGGCTGAAGGATTCGTCCTCCAACAAATCTTCAATTGTGACGAAACAGGCCTCTTTTGGAAGAAAATGCCAAAGAGGAACTACATCACGCAGGAGGAAAAGGCACTGCCAGGACACAAGCCTATGAAAAACAGGCTTACTCTTTTGTTCTGTGCTAACGCTAGTAAGGATTTCAAAGTGAAGCCTTTACTGGTGTATCACTCTGAAAATCCCCGAGTGTTCAAGAAAAACAATGTCATTAAGAGTAAATTGTGTGTAATGTGGAAAGCTAATAATAAGGCATGGGTCACGAGGCTAATTAGGCAGTTAGAGTAACTGCTTCTTTAACCCTTAAACTGTCCACACATAGATATTTGTTCACGTGTGTACTGCCCCGAACATAGATCTACGTTTTATTTTTCATTCCTTCAAATTTAGTGCGATAGGCCTGAGTCGCCTAGACATGAGAGAATGGATCTGCGCCCTCAGTGTGCGCAGTATTAAAAAAATCTGGGACCACTTAGTACCTTGTGGGAGCACCAGTTCAATTGAGTACCAGCTAGAGCAAATACTGTGGCAAACACCAGGGATTCACTGATGTCATGTCGCATTAACACTCCCCTTATAAGAGGAAAGTAAAAATAGGTTAGATAAATACATGAGTGGCTGTGGGTGGGTGTGAGTTGGACCTGACTAGCTTGTGCTACTAGGTCTGATGCCATGCTCCTTCCTTCAGAGGATGTGACCTGACTAGGTGGGTCATTGGTCTAAGCTGGGGGGTGACATGGACCTGCCTTGCATGGGCCAGTAGGCCTGCTGCAGTGTTCCTTCTTTTTTATGTTCTTATGTATTCGGCAGGCTGGCTGGCTTTTGCTGTCTCTCTATCTGTCTATAACTCTGTTTATAACTCTGTCTATATCTTTGTCTGTCTATATCTTTGTCTGTCTATATCTTTGTCTGTCTATATCTTTGTCTGTCTATATCTTTGCCTGTCTATATCTTTGCCTGTCTATATCTATATGTCCTATCTCTCTCTCTCTCTCTCTCTCACACACACACATGTACACATAAGTACAGTTATTATACATAGCGTAAATTACCTAGGATAACCCAAAAATTCCAGGCAAAGTGCTATACAGTGGACCCCCGAGTTTCGTAAGGTTCTTATTTCGTAAACATCGTGTTTCGTAAGCTTTTTTCGATTTTGAGAATCATAAACTGGCTCGTGTTTCGTAACGTATTAGACCTGTCCGCCTGCTCCGCGCCTGCGCAGGACGCAGGACGCCGCCAGTGAACACTACCCAGCGCGCTCTTTCAAACATTCACAATACATTTGGTGTCTTTTTTGGTGGTTTAGTGATTGTCACTGTGAAATAAGTCACCATGGGTCCAAAGAAGCTTCCTAGTGGCACCCCTGTGGTAAAGAAAGTGAGGAACACCATCGAACTGAAGAAA
>WNWK01011257.1:0-30000 GCA_009830355.1 Cherax destructor
TATATTATTATTTTTATTAACACATTGGTGGCCGTTTCCCACCAAGGCAGGGAGGCCCGAAAAAGAATAACTTTCATCATCATTCACTCCATCACTGATCACTGTCTTGCCAGAAGCATGCTTACACTATAGTTATAAAACTGCAACATTAACACCCCTCCTTCAGACTGCAGGCACTGTATATATATATATATATATATATAGGTAGTAGGTTGGTAGACAACAACCACCCAGGGAGGTACTACCGTCCTGCCAAGAGAGTGTAAAACGAAAGCCTGTATTTGTTTTACATGATGGTAGGATTGCTGGTGTCTTTTTTCTGTCTCATAAACATGCAAGATTTCAGGTATGTCTTGCTACTTCTACTTACACTTAGGTCACACTACACATTCATGTACAAGCATATATATACTCATCCCTCTGGGTTTTCTTCTAATTTTTTACTAGTTCTTGTTCTTATTTCCTCTTATCTCCATGGGGAAGTGGAATAGAATTCTTCCTCCGTAAGCCATGCGTGTCGTAAGAGGTGACTAAAATGCTGGGAGCAAGGGGCTAGTAACCCTTCTCCTGTATATATTACTAAATGTAAAAGGAGAAACTTTCGTTTTCTTTTGGTCACCCTGCCTCGGTGGAAACGGCCGACGTGTTGAAAGAAGAAGAAATATATATATATATATATATATATATATATATATATATATATATATATATATATATATATATATATATATTTTTCAACAAGTCGGCCGTCTCCACCGAGGCAGTGACAAAAGAAAGAAAATCCCCCAAAAGAAAATACTTTCATCATCATTCAACACTTTCAGCACACTCATACATAATCACTGTCTTTGCAGAGGAGCTCAGATACGACAGCTGAGAAATATATATATATATATATATATATATATATATATATATATATATATATATATATATATATATATATAAAGATTGATCCTGAGATTGATGATCAATCTTTAAGGCACTGAATCTGACACTGAGAAGATCAGCAATGGGATCACGCAACCCGACGAGTTGATAAATTAGACACATATGCAACACTTGGGTATCTTTATTGAGGAAACGTTTCGCCACACAGTGGCTTCATCAGTCCATACAAAGGAGAATCGTGAAGAACAGGAGGAGTTTGAGGTGGTCAGTTCCTGTTCTTCATGATTCTCCTTTGTATAGACTGATGAAGCCACTGTGTGGCGAAACGTTTCCTCAATAAAGTTACCCAAGTGTTGCATATGTGTCTAATTTATCAACTTGTCGGTTCTCTGAACCATTCATTTACAACTTGTGGGAGTTGGAGTTGGTGGGGAGGACTATGTATCTCTTCTCGGCAGTGTCTTCTCTGGGTGTGTTGAAGATGTTTAATGCCCGTCGTCTGCAGAAGAGATACATAGTCCTCCCCACCAACTCCATTGCCAAACACGTTTCCAACATTTTTTTCCAATTCCTCATTCCAAGTATCTACCTCCACATCCACCACCATCAAGGACATTACCAGTAACAGACAGGACAAGCTTCAATCCACGGCAGGGGTATACACAATCCCTTGTAATGGCTGCAGCAAATTATACGTCGGTGAAACATCCAGAGACCTCCAAACACATATTTCAGAACACCAGTACGCAGGCAGATCTGACGACTCAAGAAATGCCTGTGTTCAACACTGAAATTCACACAACCATTTAATCAACTACAAAAACGCAAGACTCATCGCCAGAGAAGACAACACGCAATACCGAAGAATCCTGGAATCATCACTTATCTGTATATCCAACAACTTCAACCAGAACAACGGCTTCTACAACATAGCTGAACCTATTGCCAAGAAACTTCTTCATCGCTATCCCACATAGAACTTAAGAATGGAACACTGCAGAAAGTCTACCCATATACTGTTGGTGTTGGTGGGTTGGTTTTGACATGGACCTGCCAAGTATGGGCCAGTAGGCCTGTTGCAGTGTTCCTCCTTTCTTATGTTCTTATACTTGTCCAATCTCTTTTTATGTTCCCCAAGGTTGTAACTGTCACACTACTTTGAAGACTGTCACATGCAGCATTCTCCACCTGACCCAGCATTCTCCACCTGACCCAGCATTCTCCACCTGACCCAGCATTCTCCACCTGACCCAGCATTCTCCACCTGACCCAGCATTCTCCACCTGACCCAGCATTCTCCACCTGACCCAGCATTCTCCACCTGACCCAGCATTCTCCACCTGACCCAGCATTCTCCACCTGACCCAGCATTCTCCACCTGACCCAGCATTCTCCACCTGACCCAGCATTCTCCACCTGACCCAGCATTCTCCACCTGACCCAGCATTCTCCACCTGACCCAGCATTCTCCACCTGACCCAGCATTCTCCACCTGACCCAGCATTCGCCACCTAACTAAATCCTATAAATACTCATGTATCTTGTATCCAGGTAGATCTGTCTGTGACTCGATAAAGCCCACTGCGTGGGCGAAACGTTGTCAATAAAGGATCACATTATACTGCTTATGTGTTTATTTTTCCATTGTATCGGTATTTTATACCATTTATTTCCAGAGCTAAGTGGTATAGGTATGTTGATGATATTTTGTGCCTTATGCCTAAGAATGTAGACATAAACCATTTCCTTGTTAAATTAAATAGCTTAGCTCATTCTATAAATTTTACTGTTGAATTCGAAGTAAATAACTCATTGCCCTTCCTAGATGTTTTTATTATTAAGGGTAACATTGATTTTAAATTTAAAATTTACAGAAAACCTACAAATAATTGTTCCTATGTACACTATTATTCTTCACATCAAGATAGAGTTAAAGTGTCGGTTTTCTCTTCTATGTTTTTGAGAGCTTTACGTATTTGTAGTCCAGAGTTCATAGATGAAGAAGTCTCTAAAATTTATGAAATAGCTAATGATTTAAAATACCCAAGAAACGTAACTGATAAATCTTTTAAAATAGCTAGAAATACTTTTTACAATCCAAAAAGGGACAACCAACCTTATTCAACCAAAAATATGTTGGTTCTCCCTTACCATGAAAACTTGGTTGATATGCCTTCCCTTTTTAAGAATTTTAATATCAAAGTTGTATTTAAAAATCTTGATACAGTAAAAAGACTTTTGATAAAAAATCCCCCAAAATGCTGACGGATGTGTCTATAAGATTCCCTGTAAAATATGCGATAAAGTTTATTATGGTCAAACTGGTAAAAGTCTTGAACTAAGATTAAAACAACATAAATATAGCATTAGAAATGGACAAGATTCTAATGCTCTATTTATTAATGAGAGAGATTTTAGCCATCCAATTGATTTTCAAAATGCTGAGAAGGTTGTATCAAGCAAGTCCATGGTTGTGATGTAGTCAGTGTGCTTGTGAGGGCTACCTATATATATATATATATATATATATATATATATATATATATATATATATATATATATATATATATATATATATATATATATATATAAGCCAAACTTGTCAAAAAGAATCAAACTTCCTTAAAAATTAGATTTTACCAAAAAATTCTATTACAGAGTAACAGAGTACAATTTTTCCATTGATAACGATATAAAGATTTCTATTTTATTTTTGGACTTAATTTAGAAATATCACCTAACCTAACTTCAACTAACATTTTTTTTGTAGCTAAATTCTGCTATATATATCATACATCAATTTAAACGTATTCGCACCTTGCTGTTTAGGCCTAACTCGCCTGTTCGGTTTATTCGAATAAACCAAATTGCCGACTTAGGCCTAGAAAACAAAGGTCTTTTCTGGCAAATAAGCAGAGTGAAATTTTTATGCCATAAATCTGCAAAAATCAATTTGAACATATCAAGAAAATACATATCATTGACTTAAAGTTTATTTAAACACATTTAGACCCATATATGACATATTTAGTAGAACTTGTCTTAAACTTACGTTTAGGCTAGGGTAGGTTAGCTGAAGTTACTGAATTAGCTTTGGTACAAAAGTAATTTCTTTTCCGCCAATTTTTGAATGAAAAAATTATATCTAGCTAGAACGTGTGTCGAACACTCGGGGCTAAATTTGCAAACTAAAACCAAAATCGTTAAAACATATTTGTTGAGGGGCGTTGTAGCACGAGAACCTGACTCAGCTAGAACGACTGTATACCCCGATCACCCGGGTCGTGATGGGTACGTGGTCTCCGATCAGCCGGGTCGTGATGGGTACGTGGTCTGCGATCACCCGGGTCGTGATGGGTACGTGGTCTGCGATCATCCGGGTCGTGATGGGTACGTGGTCTGCGATCATCCGGGTTGTGATGGGTACGTAGTCTGCGATCACCCGGGTCGTGATGGGTACGTGGTCTGCGATCACCCGGGTCGTGATGGGTACGTGGTCTGCGATCACCCGGGTTGTGATGGGTACGTGGTCTGCGATCACCCGGGTCGTGATGGGTACGTGGTCTGCGATCATCCGGGTTGTGATGGGTACGTGGTCTGCGATCACCCGGGTCGTGATGGGTACGTGGTCTGCGATCACCCGGGTCGTGATGGGTACGTGGTCTGCGATCATCCGGGTCGTGATGGGTACGTGGTCTGCGATCATCCGGGTTGTGATGGGTACGTGGTCTGCGATCACCCGGGTCGTGATGAGTACGTGGTCTGCGATCATCCGGGTTGTGATGGGTACGTGGTCTGCGATCATCCGGGTTGTGATGGGTACGTGGTCTGCGATCATCCGGGTCGTGATGGGTACGTGGTCTGCGATCACCCGGGTCGTGATGGGTACGTGGTCTGCGATCATCCGGGTCGTGATGGGTACGTGGTCTGCGATCACCCGGGTCGTGATGGGTACGTGGTCTGCGATCACCCGGGTCGTGATGGGTACGTGGTCTGCGATCACCCGGGTCGTGATGGGTACGTGGTCTGCGATCATCCGGGTTGTGATGGGTACGTGGTCTGCGATCATCCGGGTTGTGATGGGTACGTGGTCTTCGGGTCGATGCTACGAAAAGCATTTATCATTATCGGTGTATTTTCCGGCAATTGTATGAATTCTACACATGTGCAACGTTTAGAAGCTTTTATTAGAATAATCTTAGCTAAGTATAAACCTATTCAGTCCAATGTAGAGTAAAATATGTGCAAATATAGCAGAGAAGGAGAGGTGTAAAGGAGACCAGGTACGTGGCGTTCCCTGGTTATACTCAACACTAGTCCTCCTGCACACACCTCACTTATCACATATTCTCTGAAATATTTACCCCTGTGTTTCCTCACTTGGTACAGAAGTGACAAAACTCCTGGTGATGTTCCTGGATGACCTTAAAATCTGTCACAGGTAAAGCCCAGATAAACCCCTCATCACACACCTCCACCACCACCAGATACACTATCACCACCCACTCACCCTAACTCAACACCATCATCACTCACCCAACACACTACCTGTGCTTTACCTGTCACCGGTTTCCAGGGATCTTTTGTCCAGCAGCCCGGCTTGAGGCAGGTTTCCCTGTTGACTTCCTGCACATCCAAGCTCTGCTAGCGGCCTGCATCCCACGTAGCCATCACAGTCTGGCTGATCCGCCACATGTAGAAGGAAACTATCTAGTTTCTTGAAAATTCAGTTTTCGTTCCAGAGATGTTTTTGATATCTGTTGTTAATATGTTGAACAGTCTTGGCGCATGGCCTCTTGCTCTTCACTGCTTGTATTCTGTGTGCAGCTGTATGAGGGCCACCAGGTCGCCAGCAGCAATAACCTGGTTGACTCAGGGCCTGACCGCATGGGTAGGAAAATTCTCGAAACCCCCTCATTGGTAAGGTATGGTAATTTTATTCCCTTTACCAAATAAGCCTAGAGACTTGGCCTCTGATACCTGAAGGATACTATCGGGAGTCAATACCCCAGCAGCTGGGTCTCAGTCAACCACATCCTGGCTGGTCAGAAACTGATTTAAGGAATGTGTCAAGTGCCCTCCTGAAGAGTCTTGTTCTTAATTCTCCTGCATGAAGGGAGAGTGTTGAAAAGCAGAGGACTTGTGATACTCGTCGCGTTCCTGCTCTTTATTGGAGGTACTCTGCACCGTCTGCTAAGTCTCTTTTTCTCATACGGAGTGATTTGGGTGTACAGGTTTGGGACAGGTCCCTCCAGGATTTTCCAGGCGTAAATTATGATGTACTCGTACCTTTCTCCTCTACTTTTCAAGGAATACATTTGAAGAGACTTCAAGCATTCCCAGTAGCTCGGATGCCTGACTGAATGTATATGGGCAATGAAAGTTCTCTGGTTTCTAGTTCAGAAATTCCACCTGCCTTGAATGGGGTCGTTGGTATACAACAATATCCCAACTTGGAGAGAACAAGTGACAAAGAATAATATAACTGGCTTAGTGTCTCTTGTCTTGCACATGCAACTTTTGTTCCTATCAATAATTTGAGTTTGTCCTTTACTCTGATTCAATCTTTAATTCCTCCTTTCTTCCAGAGTTGACAAATGAAATTGATCGTGTTCAGTTTATCGTCCTACAACATCATTGTCTGAGTCCCACTGGAACACTAGATTTCAGCAAGGGATGCTACTTTGCTATCATTTATATCATAGCACAGAAGAGAGCTTTTCTCTGTGGCAGTCTCCGACTTCACTCTGTTTACTAATACACTCTGAGTTCCACTTGTTAAGAAGTTAATTATCCATCGGCCAGCTTTACCAGTTATTCCCTTTGTACACATTTTGTGCACTGTCACACCATGGTCGTACTTCTCAAAGGCTTTTGCAATCATTGCACTCTACATCAGCATTTAATTTGTCTGCCAGTGCATCCAAGACCATGTCACAATGGTTTACCATTTTTGAATGGCGTAGCGATCTGTGATTCCATGTGGTTGGCACTCTTGTTTCTAAACACACATTCAAAGATTTTGAAAATGTGAGTAGCTAGCGCTACTGTCTTTAGTTTTTTAGCGATTGCTTTACTGCCTCCTTTGTGAAGTGGGGCAATGTCAGTGGTTTCTAATGACTGTTGGATGACACCTGCGTCCAATCTCCTCCATAAAATACTAAAGGCTCGATATATTTGTTTCTTGCATTGTATGATGAACATGGAGTTCCAAGAGTCTAGTTCAGCTGGACAACCCATGAACATCCGCCGATGACTTCTTGAAGTTCACTGAGGAAACAGTTACATCAGAAGTCCTGCAGATACCGTCGCTGTTTTGAGTCTCATACATAAAAGAAAAACTCTTAAGGGTCTTCAGTAATAGCTCAGTGTATGTTCCATCTCCTTTAAGTAAAGCTACGTTACTGGATGAGGTTTTCACTCTGAATTTTGTATAAGCAAACTTTGGGATTTTTTTCAATTCCATTTATGTCTCTTTGCTTCCTCTTGTTCTTCTGGACTTAACATAATAGTCAGTTAGTGCTGGAGGCTCTCCAGGTCCCCTAATCACTTTACTTTCGCGCTGCCTTTTAAAAGACCTCTTATCCATCGACTTTTCCTGTAAAAGGAGTCTAGGTCAGGTCAGGTCAAGTCAGGCCTAGCCAAGACAGACAGACAGACAGACAGACAGACACACACACACACACACACCGATGGTATAGTGGCTAGCGCTCTTGCTTCATGCACGGAGGGCCCGGGTTCAATTCCCGGCGGGGCCGAAACATTTCGAAGTGTTTCCTTACACAACACACACACACACACACACACACACACACATACACACATACATATATACAACAGGCCTAGTGTCTAATCGACATGTGCCCAGAACAAAATGGTAACTAACACACACTTCAGACTGGGGGTCTCAGCCCCGTTGGCCTGGTGGCTAAAGCTCTCGCTTCACGCACGGAGGGCCCGGGTTCAATTCCTGGCGGAGCGGAAACATTTCGAAGTGTTTCCTTACACACACACATACAGACAACAGGCCTAGTGTCTAATCGACATGTGCCTAGGACAAAATGGTAACTAACTAACTAACACACACACACACACACACACACACACTCCTCAGAGAGCAGGACGGAAAACCAGGGGACTGGAGGATGAGTCTGCAAAGGAAGATTGGGCAGCAGAGCTCATGAAAAGGGAACATGAGTGGGGAAGGAAGCTAGAGGAGCTTAGCATGAAAATGGAGGAGAGGATAGCTGCAGAAAGCAAGATAATGGAGGAGAGGATAGCTGCAGAAAGCAAGATAATGGAGGAGAGGATAGCTGCAGAAAGCAGGAAGTGGGAGAAGCAAGTCACAACAGCAGAGGCTAAGATACAGAGATTAGAAGAAGAACTGAAAAATTTGAAACAGCCTAATGAACTAAAAAGCAATGTGGACATGGTATCAGAAACTGCTACCTCAGTCACAAAGAAGAGGACTGTAGAGAACGGAGTGAAACTGTATGCAGAGGCTATATCAGACCATCGTGGAGCCCGAGAGAAAGAGAGGATCACATCAGGAACAATCGAGGGAGTGTAGTAAAGAGAGAGCTAAGCTATACGTAGAAGCCCTAACAGACCACAGCAGTGCACAGGGAAAGTTAAGAAGGGAAAGCGACAGGCCACTGGGCAAAGGGATAACAGACAGTGAAGAGATTGAAGAAAGGAAAGCTGCAATGGAGGCAACTAAATCGAATCAGGGGGTTACATAGGGATAGGCAGTGGGAGAATGTAAGAGAGAGATCAGTCTTTGTTTACGGGCTCCAGGAAGCTGAAGGGGAAACTTATGAAGCAAGAAGACAAGGGGAGAAAAATGCGATTGAAAACATCATGAAAGCAATAGGAGAAGATGACATGACCCAGCTGGCAAATTTTCTGAGAATAGGGGGGTTTGCAAGAGGAAGAATCCGGCCAGTCAAAGTAATTTTCAAAGCAGAATTGACTCGAAACAGGATCCTGCAGGAGAAAGCAAGACTAAGGGATATGTCAGAGTGTATCTCGATCGCGACAGAACACGGGAAGAAAGACAGAAACTGAAAGAGAGGGTACAGAGACAAAAGGAGGAAAGAGAGATGGACAGGAGAACCCAGACTCAGGAGGAAGCTCTAACACAACCACCTTCAGATGTTCCCCAACCTGGACAACCCCAATGCAACCAAACAACCTAACCCAAAACACACATGCCATACCCAATGATTCCACCCACCTCATTACAAACTCCACCTTCACACCAACCACCCATAGTTCCCCATCAGATCTCCCACTTTCCCAACCCCAACATACCCCCCAGACTACGGTTTTAGAAAAGAAGTTAAAGGTTTGGTATACAAATGCAGATGGTATAACAAATAAATGTGAGGAGTGGCATGAAAGAATAAAGGAGACATCCCCAGACATAATAGCACTCACAGAAACGAAACTCACCAGGATAACAGATGCAATCTTTCCACCCGGATATCAAATCCTCAGGAAAGATAGAGGGAGCAGAGGGGGAGGAGGAGTTGCACTGCTCATTAAGAACAGGTGGGGATTTGAGGAAGTGGAAGGAATGGATGGAATGGGTGAAAGGGACTACATAGTAGGAACAATTCAGTCTGAGGGCCATAAGGTTGTAATTGCTGTAATGTACAACCCGCCACATAACTGCAGGAGGCCAAGAGAAGAATACGACGAGAGCAACAGAGCAATGGTAGACACACTAGCCGAGGTAGCCAGAAGAGCCCACATGGGGAGAGCAAAGTTACTAGTTATGGGTGATTTCAATCACAAAGAGATTGATTGGGAAAACCTGGAGCCCCATGGGGGTCCTGAATCATGGAGAGCCAAGATGATGGATGTGGTACTGGAAAACCTCATGCATCAACATGTTAGAGACACTACCAGAGAGAGAGGTGGGGATGATCCAGCAAGACTCGACCTAGTATTCACCTTGAGTAGTTCGGACATCGAGGATATCACGTATGAAAGGCCCCTTGGAGCTAGTGATCATTTGGTTCTGTGTTTTGATTATATAGTTGAGCTACAAGTGGAGAGGGAGCAGGAATAGGAAGGAGAAACGAAACTACAAAAGGGGGACTACACAGGCATGAGGAACTTCCTACAAGACGTTCAGTGGGAGAGAGAATTGGCAGGAAAACCAGTAAAAGAAATGATGGAATATGTGACAACCAAATGCAAAGAGGCAGAGGAGAGGTTTGTCCCCAAGGGAAACAGAAGTAATGGGAAGACCAGAACGAGTCCTTGGTTCACCCAGAGGTGTAGGGAGGCAAAAGTAAGTGTAATAGAGAATGGAAAAAGTACAGAAGACAAAGGACCCAGGAAAATAAAGAGATTAGCCGAAGAGCCAGAAACGAATATGCACAGGTAAGAAGGGAGGCTCAGCGACAATATGAAAATGATATAGCATCAAAAGTCAAGTCTGACCCGAAGCTGCTGTATAGCCACATCAGGAGGAAAACAACAGTCAAGGACCAGGTAATCAGGCTGAGAAAGGAAGGTGGGGAGTTCACAATAAACGACCAAGAGGTATGTGAGGAGCTCACATGAGATTTAAGGATTACACAGGAGACAGGAAGGACTCCAGGGAAATTTAGAATAGGAGGTATACCAACAAGTGCTGGATGAAATACACACAACGGGAGGAGGTGAAGAAGCTGCTATGTGAACTGATACCTCAAAAGCGGTGACGGACAACATTTCCGTGGGTCCTTAGAGGCAAGATTTGGTTGCACTAACACAAATCTTCAACACATCCATTGAAACTGGGCAAATACCTGAGGCGTGAAGATGGCAAATGTATCCCATTTTTAGAAAGGAGACAGACACGAGCATTAAACTAAGACCTGTGTCACTGACGTATAGTATGCAAAGTCATGGAGAAGATCATCAGGAGGAGAATGGTGGAGCACCTAGAAAGACACAAGCTTATAACGACAACCACATGGTTTCAGGTAAGGAAAATCCTATGTCACAAACCTACTGCAGTTTTATGACAAGGTAACAGAAGTAAGACACGAGAGAGAGGGGTGGATAGACTGCATTTTTTTGGACTGCAAGAAGGCGTTCGACACAGTTCCTCACAAGAGATTAATGCAAAAGCTAGAGGATCAGGCACACGTAACAGGAAAAGCACTGCAATGGATCAGAGAATATCTGACAGGGAGGCAACAACGAGTCATGGTACGTGACGAGATGTCAGAGTGGGCACCTGTGACGAGTGGAGTTCCACAAGGGTCAGTCCTAGGACCTGTACTGTTTTTGGTATATGTGAATGACATAACGGAAGGGATAGACTCAGAAGTGTCCCTGTTTGCAGATGATGTGAAGTTAATGAGAAGAATCAAATCAGTCGAGGATCAGGCAGGAATACAAAGAGACCTGGACAGGCTGCAAGCCTGGTCCAGTAACTGGCTCCTTGAATTTAACCCTGCCAAATGTAAAGTCATGAATATCGGGGAAGGGCAAAGAAGACCGCAGACAGAGTATAGTCTAGGTGGCCAAAGACTGCAAACCTCACTCAAAGAAAAAGATCTTGGGGTGAGTATAATACCGAGCACATCTCCTGAGGCACACATCAATCAGATAACTGCTGCAGCATACGGGCGGCTGGCAAACCTAAGAATAGCGTTCCAATACCTCACCAAGGAATCATTCAAGACTCTGTATACCATATACGTCAGGCCCATACTGGAGTATGCAGCACCAGTTTGGAACCCACACCTGGTCAAGCACGTCAAGAAATTAGAGAAAGTGCAAAGGTTTGCAACAAGACTAGTCCCAGAGCTAAGGGGATTGTCCTACGAAGAAAGGTTAAGGGAAATCGGCCTGACGACACTAGAGGACAGGAGGGTTAGGGGAGACATGATAACGACATATAAAATACTGCGAGGAATAGATAAGGTGGACAGAGACAAGATGTTCCAGAGAGGGGACACAGAAACAAGGGGTCACAATTGGAAGTTGAAGACTCCTATGAGTCAAAGGGATGTTAGGAAGTATTTCTTCAGTCATAGAGTTGTCAGGAAGTGGAATAGCTTGGAAAGCGACATAGTGGAGGCAGGAACCATACATAGTTTTAAGACTAGGTTTGATAAAGCTCATGGAGCAGGGAGAGAGAGGACCTAGTAGCAATCAGTGAAGAGGCGGGGCCAGGAGCTATGACTCGACCCCTGCAACCACAAATAGGTGAGTACAAATAGGTGAGTACACACACACACACGAGTTTGGAACCCATACCTGGTCAAGCACGTCAAGAAATTAGAGAAAGTGCAAAGGTTTGCGAGAAGGTTAGTCCCAGAGCTAAGGGGATTGTCCTACGAAGAAAGTTTAAGGGAAATCGGCCTGACAACACTTAAGGACAGGAGGGTTAGGGGAGACATGATAACGACATACAAAATACTGCGTGGAATAGACAAGGTGGATAGACAGAGGATGTTCCAGAGAGGGGACACAGAAACAAGGGGTCACAGTTAGAAGTTGAAGACTCAGATGAGTCAAAGGGCTGTTAGGAAGTATTTCTTCAGCCATAGAGTAGTCAGGAAGTGGAATAGTCTAGCAAGTGATGTAGTGGAGGCAGGAACCATACATAGCTGTAAGACGAGGTATGATAAAGCTAATGGAGCAGGGAGAGAGGGGACCTAGTAGCGATCAGTGAAGAGGCGGGGCCAGGAGCTGAGTCTCGACCCCTGCAACCACAATTAGGTGAGTACACACACACACCACACACATACACACACACACACACACACGTGAGTACACACACACACACACACACACACTTCAGACTGGGGATCCCAAGGTGGTGATTGCAGTGATAACCCATCACAGAATAGCAGGAGGTCAAGACAAGAATATGATGAGAGCAACAGAAAAATGGTTGATATACTAACTGAGGTGGCAAGAAGGGCCCACGCTAGCAAGGCAAAATTACTAGTTGTGGGTGATTTCAATCACAAGGAAATTGAATAGAAAAAAAACTCCACGTTTCTGGTAACCAATGTGGTGACCAGAAACGTGGAGGGCTAAGATAATGGAGGTGGTACTGGAAAACCTCATGCATCAACATATTAGGGACACTACTAGAGAAAATGAGGAGAGGACGAACCAGCAAGACTAGACCTCTTATTCACCTTGAGTAGTTCAGACATTGAGGACATCACATATGAAAGGCACCTCGGGGCCAGTGATCACAAGGTCCTGAGCTTCGAATACATAGTAGAGTTATAAGAGGAGAAAGAAGCAGGAAGTGTATGACCAGAGAAGTCAAACTACAAAAGAGGAGACTACACAGGCATGAGGAATTTCCTGAATGAGGTTCAGTGGGAAAGAGAACTGATGGGGAAAATCAGTAAATGAAATGATGGAATACGTGACAACAAAATGGAAAGAGGCAGAGGAGAAGTTCGTTCCCAAGCGCAACATAAATAACGGTAAGACCAGAACGAGCCCTTGGTTCACTCAAAGGTGCAGAGAGACCAAAACTAAGTGCGCTAGAGAATGGAAAAAGTATAAAAGGCAGAGGACCTAGGAAAATAAGAAGATTAGTCTAAGAGCCAGAAACGAATATACAGAGATAAGGAGAGAGACCCAGCGGCACTACAAAAATGATTTAGCATCGAAATTCAAGTGTGACCTGAAGCTGGGTCATCAGCTTCAGGTCAGCCACATCAAGAGGAAAACAGCAGTCAAGGACCAAGTAATCAGGCTGAGGAAGGAAGGAGGGAAGATCACAAGAAACAACCGAGAAATATGTGAAGAGCACAACTTGAGATTTAAGGAAGTATTTTCAGTGGAAACAAAAAAGACTCCAGGAAGGTGGAATGGTGGGGTGCACCAACAAGTGCTGGACATAGTACACACAACCGAGGTGAAGAGGCTGCTAAGTGAAAGAGATACCTCAAAGGCAGTGGGACTTGTCAACATCTCTCCTTGGATCCTGAGAAAGGGAGCTGAGGTGCTGTGTGCGCCACTAACAACAATCTTCAAAACATCTATCGAAACAGGGCGACTATCTGAGGTGTAGAAGACAGCAAATGTAGTCCCATTTTCTAAAAAAAGGAGAGAGACATATAGCATAAAATTACAGACCAGTGTCACTGACATCCATAGTATGCAAAGTCATGGGGAAGATTATTAGGAGAAGAGTAACCCTATCCCACTTGACTAAAAAAATGATAACATGGTAAGTTTTTCTGAAGGATAGACTGAGGGAAGCTGCAGAAGTCTGTGCGAGGTTGTTGGACATTCAGCATCCTGAGGTTTCCAGAAGCCTATGAAGGTTTTGCAGTAAAGTAACTGAAAAACTACAGGCCTATAGTGCTGACGTAACACATTATCAACAACTCTGAACGAGTCTTAAGAAGGAAGACTGCGAATCACATTCAATCAACCCAGTTGCACAACCCTGGGCAGCAAGGGTTTAGAGCAAGTTACCTCTGCTTTTGGCAATTGCTAAACCATTACGATATAGTCCTTAATGCATCGAAAGACAAGTTAAATATACATACGTAGTGCAATGACTTTGCAAAGCCTTCATCAAGTACAACCATGATGTAACAGTGCATATAATGCCTGCAACACTGGAGAGGTGGGCAGGTGAATATTTTTTTTTTTATTATCAAACAGAACTCAGAGTGTAATAAAATAGTAAACAGAGAGAAGTTAGAGGGTGAAAAGCCATGTTCTTCAAAGCACAGTACACGCTATACTTCTGTTTCACATTCTTATATCTGACTTAGACACAGACCAAAATCTTAGCTCAGAATTGATTCTTAGCTGACAATACCAGAATTTATGAGTGGGGGTCATGGAGGACTTTACGAACCTTCAGTAATGAGTGGGGGTCATGGAAGACACAACGAACCTTCAGTAATGAGTGGGGGTCATGGAGGACACAACGAACCTTCAGTAATGAGTGGGGGTCATGGAGGACACAACGAACCTTCAGTAATGAGTGGGGGTCATGTAGGACACAACGAACCTTCAGTAATGAGTGGGGGTCATGGAAGACACAACGAACCTTCAGTAATGAGTGGGGGTCATGGAGGACACAACGAACCTTCAGTAATGAGTGGGGGTCATGGAGGATACAACGAACCTTCAGTAGGTCACACACAAAATTATGAGGTTCAGTTAACACTTTAACTAAAGTATAACCACATCCTCACCGGACATCTGTCATATGTTAATGATAATTTTGTTAATGGTTCTAGGGATCGTCGCCTGCCTGGCCGGGCCTCCCAAATTAGGAACCAGACATTACAAAAATACAAACTATTTCAAAACACATAAAAGTATAGATAAATGTTTACTGAACTAAAGAAGTTTGTACGATTTACATGATATTCCTCAAGGTGACTTGATGCCGATGAGGGGCTCTTGATCCAAGGAACTAGACATAACCTAACCTTCCTTCGATCAAACTAGATTGCTCCCCTTTCCCCAGGCGCTGTATAGCCCATGCGTGTTTAGCACTTCGCACTTATAAAAATAAATGAAAATTAGGTGGTCGTGAGAAAGGAAAAAAAAGACCAGCAAAAAAGTTTGAGGTGAGACATGTCAGTCACTGCAACACCCAGCTGAGACATGTCAGTCACTGCAACACCCAGCTGAGACATGTCAGTCACTGCAACACCCAGCTGAGACATGTCAGTCACTGCAACACCCAGCTGAGACATGTCAGTCACTGCAACACCCAGCTGAGACATGTCAGTCACTGCAACACCCAGCTGAGACATGTCAGTCACTGCAACACCCAGCTGAGACATGTCAGTCACTGCAACACCCAGCTGAGACATGTCAGTCACTGCAACACCCAGCTGATATATGTCAGTCACTGCAACACCCAGCTGAGACATGTCAGTCACTGCAACACCCAGCTGAGATATGTCAGTCACTGCAACACCCAGCTGAGATATCTCAGTCACTGCAACACCCAGCTGAGACATGTCAGTCACTGCAACACCCAGCTGAGATATGTCAGTCACTGCAACACCCAGCTGAGATATGTCAGTCACTGCAACACCCAGCTGACACATGGCAAGTCACTGCAACACCCAGCTGAGATATGTCAGTCACTGCAACACCCAGCTGAGACATGTCAGTCACTGCAACACCCAGCTGAGACATGTCAGTCACTGCAACACCCAGCTGAGATATGTCAGTCACTGCAACACCCAGCTGAAATTCAGTCACTGCAACACCCAGCTGAGACATGTCAGTCACTGCAACACCCAGCTGAGACATGTCAGTCACTGCAACACCCAGCTGAGATATGTCAGTCACTGCAACACCCAGCTGAGACATGTCAGTCACTGCAACACCCAGCTGAGATATGTCAGTCACTGCAACACCCAGCTGAGACATGTCAGTCACTGCAACACCCAGCTGAGACATGTCAGTCACTGCAACACCCAGCTGAGATATGTCAGTCACTGCAACACCCAGCTGAGACATGTCAGTCACTGCAACACCCAGCTGAGACATGTCAATCACTGCAACATCCAGCTGAGACATGTCAATCACTGCAACATCCAGCTGAGATATGTCGTCAATCACCGTAACACCCAGCTGAGACATGTCAGTCACTGCAACACCCAGCTGAGATATGTCAGTCACTGCAACACCCAGCTGACATATGTCAGTCACTGCAACACCCAGCTGAGACATGTCAGTCACTGCAACACCCAGCTGAGACATGTCAGTCACTGCAACACCCAGCTGAGACATGTCAGTCACTGCAACACTCCAGCTGAGACATGTCAGTCACTGCAACACTCCAGCTGAGACATGTCAGTCACTGCAACACCCAGCTGAGACATGTCAGTCACTGCAACACCCAGCTGAGACATGTCAGTCACTGCAACACCCAGCTGAGACATGTCAGTCACTGCAACACCCAGCTGAGACATGTCAGTCACTGCAACACCCAGCTGAGACATGTCAGTCACTGCAACACTCAGCTGAGACATGTCAGTCACTGCAACACTCAGCTGAGACATGTCAGTCACTGCAACACTCAGTTGAGACATGTCAGTCACTGCAACACTCAGCTGAGACATGTCAGTCACTGCATCTGCTACACTTACTCCTCACCTCAAAATCATATATTATTCTGGTTTATACTTGCGTGTTATAAAGAAATAAAGTATCGCTTCTGTTCTTGTAATTGCGTATATGTCATCCTCTGCGTTTGTTCACATTTATTTTCGTCTGTACGCATTTACGTGAGTAGGTCCGCCCTTCAGGCACTACATTCGCACTTCCCTACATGCCAGTCAATATTCTTCCAGTCGCTGATACGTACATATTCTATCATTCTGTACATATTTTGTACATCTGCCCCTTCATAAATATACACATTAATCTGTATTCATTAAAATTATTATTATATTCAATGTGATAAATAGTTTTGAAAACCTACAAGTTGAAGATTGAGACACTAATGCAACATATGGGAATCTTTTTTAAGGACACCTTTATTAAGGACTCCTTAATAAAGATTCCCATATGTTGCATTAGTGTCTCAATTTTCATTATATTCAATCACATTCTGTCATTAGCTGAGTGCCAGACTACATCATTTGTATCAAGATGGTTACTTCTTAACCAGTACTGTCACAGGCTGAGTGCCAGGTCACTATTACATGTATTCTAAGATAACTGTTACCCCATGGTCTCTGCAGTCACCAGTTAAGTGCCAAATGTCTACAACATTTATACCAAAGAATGTAGTACATCTCAGCTGCCATGATGTGGAGCAGCTCAGGAAAGTGGAGGGTACAAATTTAATCGCCTGCCTTACGCCCTATGAAATAAGATCCGCACCACTGGCTCAGGATACATATGTACTCGCGTGTATGTGTACGCACGCGAGTACTCAATGGTTTGCTAGTGTTTGCGGGTCGGGTCTTGGTTCGTGACACCGCAGCTTCATCGACAAGCATTAATGATTTCCTCCTTCCTCAGCTCTGACATAACTACTCTTTAAAATTTTATGTGGCGTTTGCCTCTCCTACATCCACATCCAGTTCATGTCACTTCCCAGTTACCCTGAGACTAAAACACGACTTCATATCATCCCTAAACTCATATGTTGTGAGGATCCAACTATTGTTCTTCATCCCTGATAATCTCTCTCCATCTGCATTGTCGATGAAGCCTTTTAGGATTTTTATGCTCCCTTGTTCTCCTTGCTGCTAGGGTCGTCACACTCAGTCCTCTCAGCCCTGAGGCAAGTCTTGTACTCCCTTGTACTCCTTGCTGCTAGGGTCGTCACACTCAGTCCTCTCAGCCCTGAGGCAAGTCTTGTACTCCCTTGTTCTCCTTGCTGCTAGGGTCGTCACACTCAGTCCTCTCAGCCCTGAGGCAAGTCTTGTGCTCCCTTGTTCTCCTTGCTGCTAGGGTCGTCACACTCAGTCCTCTCAGCTCTGAGGCAAGTCTTGTACTCCCTTGTTCTCCTTGCTGCTAGGGTCGTCACACTCAGTCCTCTCAGCTCTGAGGCAAGTCTTGTACTCCCTTGTACTCCTTGCTGCTAGGGTCGTCACACTCAGTCCTCTCAGCCCTGAGGCAAGTCTTGTACTCCCTTGTACTCCTTGCTGCTAGGGTCGTCACACTCAGTCCTCTCAGCTCTGAGGCAAGTCTTGTACTCCCTTGTTCTCCTTGCTGCTAGGGTCGTCACACTCAGTCCTCTCAGCTCTGAGGCAAGTCTTATACTCCCTTGTACTCCTTGCTGCTAGGGTCGTCACATTCAGTCCTCTCAGCCCTGAGGCAAGTCTTGTGCTCCTTGTTATCCTTGCTGCTAGGGTCGTCACACTCAGTCCTCTCAGCTCTGAGGCAAGTCTTGTACTCCCTTGTACTCCTTGCTGCTAGGGTCGTCACATTCAGTCCTCTCAGCCCTGAGGCAAGTCTTGTGCTCCCTTGTTATCCTTGCTGCTAGGGTCGTCACACTCAGTCCTCTCAGCCCTGAGGCAAGTCTTGTACTCCCTTGTACTCCTTGCTGCTAGGGTCGTCACACTCAGTCCTCTCAGCCCTGAGGCAAGTCTTGTACTCCCTTGTTCTCCTTGCTGCTAGGGTCGTCACACTCAGTCCTCTCAGCCCTGAGGCAAGTCTTGTACTCCCTTGTACTCCTTGCTGCTAGGGTCGTCACACTCAGTCCTCTCAGCTCTGAGGCAAGTCTTGTACTCCCTTGTACTCCTTGCTGCTAGGGTCGTCACACTCAGTCCTCTCAGCTCTGAGGCAAGTCTTGTACTCCCTTGTACTCCTTGCTGCTAGGGTCGTCACACTCAGTCCTCTCAGCTCTGAGGCAAGTCTTGTACTCCCTTGTACTCCTTGCTGCTAGGGTCGTCACACTCAGTCCTCTCAGCTCTGAGGCAAGTCTTGTACTCCTTGTTCTCCTTGCTGCTAGGGTCGTCACACTCAGTCCTCTCAGCTCTGAGGCAAATCTTGTACTCCCTTGTTCTCCTTGCTGCTAGGGTCGTCACACTCAGTCCTCTCAGCCCTGAGGCAAGTCTTGTACTCAGTTGTTCTCCTTGCTGCTAGGGTCGTCACACTCAGTCCTCTCAGCTCTGAGGCAAGTCTTGTACTCACTTGTTCTCCTTGCTGCTAGGGTCGTCACACTCAGTCCTCTCAGCTCTGAGGCAAGTCTTGTACTCCCTTGTTCTCCTTGCTGCTAGGGTCGTCACACTCAGTCCTCTCAGCTCCTGAGGCAAGTCTTGTACTCCTTGTTCTCCTTGCTGCTAGGGTCGTCACACTCAGTCCTCTCAGCCCTGAGGCAAGTCTTGTACTCCTTGTTCTCCTTGCTGCTAGGGTCGTCACACTCAGTCCTCTCAGCCCTGAGGCAAGTCTTGTACTCTTGTTCTCCTTGCTGCTAGGGTCGTCACACTCAGTCCTCTCAGCCCTGAGGCAAGTCTTGTACTCTTGTTCTCCTTGCTCTAGGGTCGTCACACTCAGTCCTCTCAGCCTGAGGCAAGTCTTGTACTCTTGTTCTCCTTGCTGCTAGGGTCGTCACACTCAGTCCTCTCAGCTCTGAGGCAAGTCTTGTACTATCTTGTTCTCCTTGCTGCTAGGGTCGTCACACTCAGTCCTCTCAGCCCTGAGGCAAGTCTTGTGCTCCCTTGTACTCCTTGCTGCTAGGGTCGTCACACTCAGTCCTCTCAGCCCTGAGGCAAGTCTTGTACTCCCTTGTTCTCCTTGCTGCTAGGGTCGTCACACTCAGTCCTCTCAGCCCTGAGGCAAGTCTTGTACTCCCTTGTTCTCCTTGCTGCTAGGGTCGTCACACTCAGTCCTCTCAGCCCTGAGGCAAGTCTTGTACTCAGTTGTTCTCCTTGCTGCTAGGGTCGTCACACTCAGTCCTCTCAGCCCTGAGGCAAGTCTTGTGCTCCTTGTCTCCTTGCTGCTAGGGTCGTCACACTCAGTCCTCTCAGCCCTGAGGCAAGTCTTGTGCTCCCTTGGCTTCAGGCCCTCCCTCCCTTGCTGCTGCTAGGGTCGTCACACTCAGTCCTCTCAGCCCTGAAGCAAGTCTTGTGTTAAACTTTCCCACTGTCTTGCAAGTTGTTCATCAAGTTAGGGTCACCCCGGTGCTTCTTACTCTGCTTACCGACGCCGTGTAGTGTCCTAAATTATTCGTTCTTGAAAAAGTCCATAAGAACATAAAAAAAACAAAAAAAAAACGTAGAAAACTTTACATAAGAAGAAAAGGGTTTGCTGAACTGTTGAAAAAAAAAATATCGCAACAATGAAAATAAAATTTGCACCGGGAAATTGGTAATATAAAATATAAATTAAAATACTTGTACCAGACAATAGAAATATAAAAGAACAAAAATCCATTCGGGAAACGAAAAAATCCTACACTCTTTTTAACATACACAAAATTCAAGTCGAAAACCTATGACAGGATTGATCCTTTACTAAAGTAGATCCATAAACCGATGACGAAAGAAAAAAATGGACAAAAGCCATTAGAACTGAAGACTTAGATGATTTTCTTTTCACCAAATCTGACAACCCCCCCCCCTCCCTATTATAATATAAAGCTGAAATTAGCACAAATCAATCACTTTGACAATGACACTGCCAACACGCTTATACACGCAGCCATTACGTCTGAATTGGGTATTTATAAAGAAATGCCAAGTATCAATAAAATGAAACCTCAGTATTCACTAGAGGAGGAGGAGTTAGGCGAAATTCCAGAAACCTTAAAGAGTGCCTTTGATATACCTTTGAAGAGTTTCGAGAGTTTATCTACTCTCTGAGCCAGGCTCGTCTGGTGCTTGCCTGGTCAACCAGGCTGTTGCTGCTGGAGGCCCGCTGCCCAACATATCCGTCACAGCCTGGTTGATCTGGCACCTGGTGAAGATACTCGTCCAGTTTCCTCTTGAAGGCTTCTACACTTGTTCCAGCCGTGTTTCTGATATCTTCTGGTAAGATGTTGAATAGTCTGGGACCCCGAATGTTGATACAGTGTTCTCGTATTGTCCCCACCGCACCCCTGCTCCTCACTGGGTTTATTTTACACTTTCTCCCATATCTCTCACTCCAGTATGTTGTTATGGCAGTGTGCAGATTTGGGACCAGGCCCTCGAGTACTTTCCAGGTACAGTGGAACCCCGGTTAACGAACACCCCGGAAATCGTGCAATTATGTAAGTATAATATTGTAAGTGCTTGTGGAAGTGTATTTTTGGGGGTCTGAAATAGACTAACCTAAATGACATTTCTTCTTAAGGAAGTAAATTCGTTCGGTAATGGCACTTGAGCAGGCTTCTGCAATTAATTTTTTTCGTTAACCGGGGTTCCACTGTATATATTATCATGTATCTCTCTCTCCTCCGCTACAATGAGTACATGTTCAAGACTTGAAGGCGTTCCCAATAATTTAGATGTTTCACTGGCTCAATGTGAGCCGTAAACGATCTCTGGATTTGTTCCAGCTCTGATATTTCTCCTGCCCTGAACGGGGCCGTCAGCACTGAGCAGTATTCTAAGTGAGGGAGCACTAGCGATTTGAAGAGTGTCACCATCGGCATTATTTCCCTTGTTTTGAAAGTTTTCAATACCCACCCCGTCATCTTCCTGGCTGTTGTGATCTTTGTCTTGTTATGGTCTTTAAAAGAAAGATCAGCTGACATAATTATTCCCAAGTCCTTCTTCAATAGCCTCTGTAGGCAACAGATCGACGGAAAACAATTACAGACCAGTAGCACCATAAACAGCTTACTGCTTTTAGTAAAACACATGACCTACGCAGTCCAAGTCAACACGAATTTATAGAAGGAAGCCAATTGGCGTTACACGAGATTATAGTAGAGGGCAGGTCACCACCCAGGCCAGGATGTCCAGGTGAACCTGCCTGTACCTGTACCCAGGCCAGGATGTCCAGGTGAACCTGCCTGTACCTGTAACCAAGCCAGGATGTCCAGGTGAACCTGCCTGTACCTGTACCCAGGCCAGGATGTCCAGGTGAACCTACCTGTACCTGTACCCAGGCCAGGATGTCCAGGTGAACCTGCCTGTACCTGTAACCAAGCCAGGATGTCCAGGTGAACCTGCCTGTACCTGTACCAAGGCCAGGATGACCAGGTGAACCTGCCTGTACCTGTACCCGGGCCAGGATGTCCAGGTGAACCTGCCTGTACCTGTACCCAGGCCAGGATGACCAGGTGAACCTGCCTGTACCTGTACCCAGGCCAGGATGTCCAGGTGAACCTGCCTGTACCTGTACCCAGGCCAGGATGACCAGGTGAACCTGCCTGTACCTGTACCCAGGCCAGGATGTCCAGGTGAACCTGCCTGTACCTGTACCCAGGCCAGGATGACCAGGTGAACCTGCCTGTACCTGTACCCAGGCCAGGATGTCCAGGTGAACCTGCCTGTACCTGTAACCAAGCCAGGATGTCCAGGTGAACCTGCCTGTACCTGTAACCAGGCCAGGATGTCCAGGTGAACCTGCCTGTACCTGTACCCAGGCCAAAATGTCCAGGTGAACCTGCCTGTACCTGTACCCAGGCCGGGATGACCAGTTGAACCTACCTGTACCCAGGCCAGGATGTCCAGGTGAACCTGACTGTACCTGTACCAAGGCTAGGATGTCCAGGTGAACCTGCCTGTAACTGTACCCAGGACAGAATGTCGAGGTGAACCTGCCTGTACCTGTACCCAGACCAGGATGTCCAGGTGAACCTGCCTGTACCTGTACCCAGACCAGGATGTCCAGGTGAACCTGCATGTAACTGTACCCATACCAAGATGTCTAAGTGAACCTGCCTGTACCTGTACCCAGACCAGAATGTCTAGGTGAACCTGCCTGTACATGTACCCAGACCAGGATGTCCAGGTGAACCTGCCTGTACCTGTACTCAGGCCAGGATGTCCAGGTGAACCTGCCTGTACCTGTACCCAGGACATGATGTCCAGGTGAACCTGCCTGTACCTGTACCCAGGCCAGGATGTCCAGGTGAACCTGCCTGTACCTGTACCCAGGCCAAAATGTCCAGGTGAACCTGCCTGTACCTGTACCCAGGCCAGGATGACCAGTTGAACCTACCTGTATCCAGGCCAGGATGTCCAGGTGAACCTGACTGTACCTGTACCAAGGCTAGGATGTCCAGGTGAACCTGCCTGTAACTGTACCCAGGACAGAATGTCGAGGTGAACCTGCCTGTACCTGTACCCAGACCAGGATGTCCAGGTGAACCTGCCTGTACCTGTACCCAGACCAGGATGTCCAGGTGAACCTGCATGTAACTGTACCCATACCAAGATGTCTAAGTGAACCTGCCTGTACCTGTACCCAGACCAGAATGTCTAGGTGAACCTGCCTGTACATGTACCCAGACCAGGATGTCCAGGTGAACCTGCCTGTACCTGTACTCAGGCCAGGATGTCCAGGTGAACCTGCCTGTACCTGTACCCAGGACATGATGTCCAGGTGAACCTGCCTGTACCTGTACCCAGGCCAGGATGACCAGGTGAACCTGCCTGTACCTGTACCTAGGCCAGGATGTCCAGGTGAACCTGCCTGTACCTGTACCCAGACCAGGATGACCAGAACAATAAGATGGGTAATAAACAAAACTTACTAAAATCTCTGCAAATTAAAAAGTATAATGTTGGAAGGCAGAGTCACCTTGACTCATATATTCACAGCAGATGTAAACACCGACCTCGGCTTCATATCATCCTTCACAAATCATACCATAACCTGAATAAGAGTTATTTTAGTAGAAAAAAATGTATAATCGGATATCAACAAAGATTTCTAATAAGCAAATGAAAATACATGATGCTGAATAATGACAAATTTCAGTTTTTTAGGTATGGGAATAATGAGGAAGTGAAAACAAACTGAATACAGAATGAGGGCAGACTGTCTCGTAGAGGATAAGAAAGAGGCAAAACAATTGAGGATAATAATGACAGATGAACTATCATTTAGAAAACACAATTAAGCAAATGCCGCAAAAGCCATAAAAATAAATGGGTGGATAATGAGTACTTTAAAAAAAATGAAATATTGCTACTCATCGTACAATTTAAATCACTTGTGCTGTCAAGTTTAGAATATTGTATTGTGCTCACAGCACCGATCAAGGCGCCAGAGATATCAGAGTCTGTAAATGTACACAGATCATTTACAGTCCTCGTGGAGTCAATTAAGCATTCAAACCACTGGGGTCGCCTCTAAGCTCTTGCAATGAATTCTGGAGTAAAGAAGAGAGAGATGCTTGATAATATACACCGTAGGATATTGGAAGACCAAGTTCCAAATCTACTAGGCTGACATAAATATGTCAGCCAACGGGATGCTAACAGCGACAGCTTGGTTGAACAGGCAATCAACACGGAAGCCTGGGTAAAGACTGAGTTGCAAGGGTCGAAAAGCCCTCGAAACCGATAAGAGATATATTTGTATGTTACCGGAAGATTTGCCTGTCTTGTGAAGGCTTATGCTGATATTCACTTTATATTTACCTAAACAGATATATTTGTAACTATTCTGACCCCAAGGATCGTTGCTGCCCCCATTACGTTCAGTTATCTTCTCGGTAACTGGACACTTACTTGATAATGTGAGAAATCATGAAAGCGCTTCGAATTCTACTATTTTTCACAGTGGTTGTTCTATATATATATGCAGAACAACCACTGTGAAAAAAAATAGAGAAATTCCAAGCCCTTTCGTGATTTCTCACATTATAAAGGAATTATAAAAATATTAGGACGAGACTACACCTCGCGGCCATCTGACAACACCTGACTTTGTATGATGATATGGTAGGTAGTCAGTGATCCCTGAAACACAGCTAATATTGTGCCCTCAAAAAAAAATTATTTGCCTAATGTATTTTAAAATTTTCCCAAATTTTATTAATTATAAATGAATCGAATTTGTATAACCCAAAAGCAATATTCATATTATTTTCAAAACTATTTTTTATAAAATATGATTCTATTATATTCCTCCAACCATGGACTTGCTTGATACAACTTTCTCAGCATTTTGAAAATCAATTGGATGGTTAAAATCTCTCGCATGAATAAATAGAGCATTAGAATCTTGTCCAGTTCTAATGCTATATTTATGTTGTTTTAATCTTAGTTCAAGACTTTTACCAGTTTGACCATAATAAACTTTATCACATATTTTACAAGGAATCTTATAGACACATTCGACAGCATTTTGTGGGGACTTTTTTATCAAAAGCTTTTTTAATGTATCAAGATTTTTAAATACAACTTTGATATTAAAAGTCTTAAGAAAGGAAGGCATATCAACCAAGTTTTCATGGTAAGAACCAACATATTTTTGGTTGAATAAGGTTGGTTGTCCCTTTTTGGATTGTAAAAAGTATTTCTAGCTATTTTAAATGATTTATCAATTAAGTTTCTTGGGTATTTTAGATCAATAGATATTTCTTTTTTTTTTATTTCTTCATCTATGAACTCTGGACTGCAAATAAATAACGCTCTCATTCATGTGAGAGATTTTAACCATCCAATTGATTTTCAAAAGACTGAGAAGGTTGTATCAAGCAAGTCCATGGTTGAGAGAAATATAATAGAATCAAGTCTCATAAAAAATAGTTATTGAAAATAATATGAATATTGCTTTTGGGTTATACAAATTGGATTAGCTCAGTTGAGGATGTTGTTAGGGCTTTAAACTAGGATTAGTTAGAGGTATGGGTATAGGAATGGAAAATAATGAGTGTCGAAATATTGATTGAGGCCTTGATAGGCCTGGATAGGAAGTGCAGTAAGCTGCTATGGGACGAAATTCATAAGGCGTCTAGATATGAAAATGTTGTGTTAATGGGAAATTTTAACTTTAAACAAATTGCTTGGAACAATGTGACAGGTAATCTTGAGTCTAGTGACTTTCTTGATACGGTTCAGGATTGTTTTTTTAAAACAGTTTGTGACAGAACCAACTAGAGGTAGCAACTTGCTTGATTTGGTTCTTGCCAACAAAGAATCACTAATTAATAATCTTGAGGTAAATGAAGAGCTTGGGGAAAGCGATCACAAATCACTTAGTTTCAATATATCGTGGAATTACCCAGGTAACTGCAATCAAGTCTCTGTTCCAGACTTTCGTGTAGCCGACTTCATGGGGCTGAGAAATTACCAAGGTGGGCTAAATTGGGATGACCTGACTATGGGTCAGGTAGGTGGTTTTGGTTGCCAATATGACGTTTTCCAGAGCGTAGTTCTAGCTGCCCAGACAACTTTAGTTCCAAGTAGGGAAATTAGATCTAATAAAAATGATCCTAAATGGATGAACAATAGATTAAAACATCTCATTGGTCAAAAGAGAGGCATATATAGGCGTATCAAAAGAGGGGATGAACAGATAAGAAATCAATATTTTCAATTAAAGAGAGAAATAAAAAAAGGAATAAGAAAAGCAAAAAGGGATTATGAGGCTAAGGTCGCAAGGGATTCGAAGACTAACCCAAAAGGGTTCTTTCAGGTATAGAGAAGAAGATTAGGGACAAGATAGGCCCACTTAAGAGTAACTCAGGACAGATCACGGACAGTGATAAGGATATGTGTGAAATTTTCAATACTTACTTCCTCTCAGTTTTTACACAGGAAGATACTAGCGGAATTCCAGAAATAATAAATTATGTAGAACAGGAAGATAATAGACTATGCTCGATTGGGGTAACTAGTGACATGTTCCTCAGACAAATAGAGAAATTAAAACCTAACAAATCCCCAGGCCCAGATGAACTGTTTGCAAGATTTTTAAAGGAATGTAAAGAGGAACTTAGCAAACCTTTGGCAAATCTTTTCAATATATCACTACAAACTGGCATAGTGCCAGACAAGTGGAAAAGAGCAAATGTAATACCTATTTACAAGGCAGGTGACAGGTCCTTAGCTTCGAACTATAGACCAATAAGCCTTACTTCCATAGTTGGTAAATTTATGGAATCAATAATTGCCGAGGCAATTCGTAGCCATCTTGAAAAGCATAAATTGATTAAGGAATCTCAACACGGTTTTACAAAGGGGCGTTCCTGTCTTACGAATTTACTAACTTTTTTCACAAAGGTGTTTGAGGAGGTAGATCATGGTAATGAATATGATATTGTGTATATGGACTTCAGTAAGGCTTTCGATAAAGTTCCACATCAGAGGCTACTGAGGAAACTTAAGGCACACGGAATAGGAGGAGAATTTTTTTCCTGGGTAGAGGCATGGTTGACAAATAGGCGGCAGAGAGTTTGCATAAATGGAGATAAATCAGAATGGGGGCACGTCTCAAGCGGTGTTCCACAGGGGTCAGTTTTGGGCCCCCTGTTGTTTACAATTTACATAAACGACATAGATGAGGGAATAAATAGCAACATAAGCAAAATAATACATATTAATGTATTTTATAATAAATATCGAAGCGCCAGAAATAACATTAATGAATTACGTTTGGTAGCGTGTGCTGGGAACTTTGATGTCATTGCAATAACTGAAACATGGTATAATATAAAGAGTCGGGATATGATTGCTGAGTGTCATATTCAGGGGTTTAAGTTGTTCTATGTGGATAGATATAACGGAAAAGGGGGTGGAGTTGCATTGTATGTACGAGAAAATATAAATTGCTGCATAAAAACAGGTATAAAAATAGATGGATTAGTAACAGAATCTGGGTAGAGTTTCTAGAAGGTCAAGAAAAACTAATTCTAGGTGTAATATACCGACCTCCAGGCTTGGATCACGATAGAGGGAGACTTCTTTGGGACGAAATTGTTAGGGCTTCTAGACACAATAACGTAGTGATAGTAGGGGATTTTAACTTTAGTCAAATTGACTGGACTTCTTTGACCGGTAATCTGGAGTCCAGTGACTTTATGGAAGTAGTTCAGGACTGTTTTCTGAAGCAGTGTGTGACGGAGCCTACCAGAGTTAATAATTTGCTCGACCTAGTCTTGTCAAATAAAGAAACACTCGTAAAGAATTCCTTGTATGAAGATCCCATAATGTTGCAGTGTCTGACAGATGTGATAAATGGTTTGAAAACCAACAAGTTGAAGATTGAGACACTTATGCAACATATGGGAATCTTTATTAAGGAAACATGTCGCCACACAGTGGCTTCATCAGTCCAATACAAAGTAGAAATGGGTAAGGAGAGGAGGAGTTTGAGGTAATCAGTCCCTCGGCCTAGAGTCGATGTGTTCAGTCCATCAATCTTGTAGAAAGTACAGCATATGGCCGGAGAAGTGTCTTATATATTGTTCTCCGGCCATATGCTGTACTTTCTACAAGATTGATGGACTGAACACATCGATTCAGGCTGAGGGACTGATTACCTCAAACTCCTCCTCTCCTTAACCCTCTTTGCTTTGTATTGGACTGATGAAGCCACTGTGTGGCGAAACGTTTCCTTAATAAAGATTCCCATATGTTGCATAAGTGTCTCAATCTTCAAGAAGAGCGTTGCTATTTAAGCCTAAATCGCAACTTTTACCTATCCGGCCCGACATATTTTCATTTTGGTGATCTTGCAAGATGGCAGGTGCAAACTTCCACTTACATTCAATAAAGACTTATCAATGTACATTTTCCTTTTTCTTAACATTTCTGTAATAATGTCTTTCTGATACAAGAGGCCTAGCCTGAGAGAGAGCCGCGGGGGAGGTTTTAACATAGAACTGAGCCTGGGTATTAGCAGCATACAACTGAGCCTGGGTATTAGCAGCATAGAACTGAGCCTGGGTATTAGCAGCATAGAACTGAGTCTGGGTATTAGCAGCATAGAACTGAGCCTGGGTATTAGTAGCATAGAACTGAGCCTGGATATTAGCAGCATGGGGAAATTCTTCACATAGCGGACGCGGACCAAATTATTCCGTGGCCTCCAGGCTGCTGCTCTAGCTTCGTCTTGTGCCACAACCCAAGATCACAACAACCCAGGATCACAACAACCCAAGATCACAACAACCCAAAATAACAACCCAAGATCACAACAACCCAAAATCACAACAACCCAAGATCACTATCAGATAAGAGATATGAGGAAACTCGGGTGAAAGTATGAGTTAACCCCAAAATTCACTACAAAATTTACAGTATGTACTACAACATTAACAGTCATTGTCCAGTGCAACATTAACAGTCAGTGTCCAGTGCAACATTAACAGTCAGTGTCCAGTGCAACATTAACAGTCAGTGACCAGAGCAACATTAACAGTCAGTGTCCAGTGCAACATTAACAGTCAGTGTCCAGTGCAACATTAACAGTCAGTGTCCAGTGCAACATTAACAGTCAGTGTCCAGTGCAACATTAACAGTCAGTGTCCAGTGCAACATTAACAGTCAGTGTCCAGTGCAAACTAACAGCAGTGTCCAGTGCAACATTAACAGTCAGTGTCCAGTGCAACATTAACAGTCAAGTGTCCAGTGCAACATTAACAGTCAGTGTCCAGTGCAACATTAACAGTCAGTGTCCAGTGCAACATTAACAGTGTCCAGCGCAACATTAGCAGTCAGTGTCCAGTGCAACATTAACAGTCAGTGTCCAGTGCAACATTAACAGTGTCCAGTGCAACATTAGCAGTCAGTGTCCAGT